>QTSX02001633.1:0-28195 GCA_014839935.2 Entomophthora muscae
TCACACCATTTCGTTTGTGAATCAATGTATTTCAGATTGTATTTTGAATGGTCTCGCTTTGCATGTGAGCCCTTTGTTGCTGTGTTGACCCATTTCACCCATTAACGCCAATAAACCCTGTTAACAGAGTGTATATCTTAACCTGAGAGTTGGATTTCGTTTTAATCTGATCATTTTGTTTAAATCTGAAGTATTTTCGCTTGTCGCCATAGCTTTTAAAACTACTGTAGTACATGGCATCTGTGATATACAACAATGCTTTACATAGTATCCTTATATCTACAGTAATGAACTCAAGGATACAGCAAAGATTAGTGATCCTTTAGAAAGCATTGATGAAACTAAAAAGTCCTTTTAAGTTTATCCAGAGCTGATAATGTTTTTCGATACTAAGCAAGAACCCTTATAGCTAAGCCGCTGGGTACTACTATTGTTGATAAACTAGCCTTAAAAGTAAAAGCAATGAAAAAGTTAAACGAGTATTCTAGATTTTTGTAGTATGTAATCGTTATTATAATAATATTTGTCTTAATTTAAAAAAAAGAAAGTATGATTAAAAATTACATGTATGTATTAATAGATGGTATGTAATCCTAGCCTAAAAATCAATAAAATGCATCGAATCGATAATTCAAGTTAAACTTTACACATGTCATTGGGCTGAGTTATCACTGGCGCTGCATTGGTAAGTTTCAGCCTGTGTCTGGGTCAATCCTTTCAAAGATAGTTTAAAAATAAATATTAATTAGTGCCGCTTTGGTTATAGTGGCCCAGAGTCAGAAGCTAGCTAGGCCGAAGCATCCCTAGTCACTACCAAGCGCTAAATAAACTCCTCTTTTATTCGATGTGGTTAAAAAATAGAGCCTTAGTGCAACTCGAAAACAATCAAAGCGAGAAACGAAAGTTTGATTTTAAAATCAAAATCACTCCTAAGGAGCGTAAACTTAAACTTGAAAAAAGATCAAGCGAAATAAAACAAAACTTAACTGGCAAAAGCTTGATCTTCATCGAATCAAAAAGTTAGATAAAATTTCATTTGTTATCGCTCCTTTCGACTATAAAATTAGCTCCTCGAACCCTAAGTTAAATTTAGTAGTCAGGATTGTACTTTTGAGCAGCTTTTAAAGAATCTGCTGATCCAATATAGAAATGTCTTTACAGATATCAAAAGATGAGGCTGCTGTTTATGATAGGCAGATTAGAGTGTGGGGCTTTGAGGCACAAGCTAGGTACAAGCCACAACTTTGTTTTTAATTTACCCTTGATTTTTATTGTATCCTAATTATTTTATTTTAGAATGAAGAATTCATCTATTTTAGTCTTGGGGACTTCTGGTCTCAGCATTGAGCTTATGAAAAATATGGTTCTTGCTGGGGTAGGCCAAATCATTGTTGTTGATGAAAGAAGTGTTGAGTTAGGAGAATTAGGGTCAAATTTCTATATTAACTTTTCTGACCAGGGAAAGATGGTACAATATCAAAATTTGTCTATTATTTATCTGTTCAGAGAGCTGAAGTGTGTGTTGAAAAGCTCAAGTTGCTTAATCCCAAAGTGTCAATGCTGGCTAAAACATCATTCACTCCAGAGCTTCTTGAAGGTCAGCATCTTGTCTGTCATGCAGATGCCACCCTTGATGAGATGGTAAAGATTCTAGTTAAAGTGATTAATTTTCAGCTTGAAATGAATCAAATTTGTCGTTCCAAAGGCATCAAATATATTTCAGGAAATACATTTGGCATGTTGGGATTTCTTTTTTTGATTTAGTAGCTCATAAATGCAAAGTGTAAGGAACTGTGATTTGAAATACTTATTCTATTGTAGTGCTGAAACAATAGATGAAACATGTTATGTCTCTTTAAGTCAAGCTTTTAAAACCACTTTTGCAAAGGGGTCTAAAAAGCAACTTTTGCGTAAATTATCTCCCACTTTTATTCTAAATAAAGGTATGTATGGCCTTTGCTTATTCTCACAGTTAAGTTATTCTTGATTTTTGCAGTGCTGAGAAGCGTCGCCCATCCCAATCACCCAAAGATCTTGCAATGCTGAAAAATATGCTTGAAAAGGTAATATTGGACTTCTTCCCAGTCAACAAAAAACTTCAGAAAGAAGTACTGGCAAGCTTCAACTCTGCAATTCCTTTTTAGTAAGCTATTTGATGGTAAGAGTCTGATCCTTTTAGCAATATCATTCCTCTGGCTCAAGGAGAGTTAGCTCCATGTACTGCCATTATAGGTGGTATAATGGCACAGGAAGCCCTTAAAATAGTTTCTGCAAAGGATAAGCCCATAAATAATATCTTTGTGTATAATGGGCTTGATGGTATGTCTATCATAACTTATGTAACTAATCAATTTCTAGGTGAAGGGCTTGTTCACCAATTAGCACCTGAAGAATAAAAATATATAAAGTTATGCAACAAGTTTGTGTAGTAAAGTAGTTTGGTTATTTTTCTAGCAAATACTTTCAAATAAAAAACTTAGAAAGTGTCGCAACATCTACAATTACTCCCTCCTGGGGATTATATCCCTGAGTGACTTGACTTGCCAAATGATTTCCCAACTAACCATTAAGTCAGTGGCACTGTTATAATTTGGCCATATATTACAGGGATCAAACATTTTGAATCTTAAACAGAACATAACTTGGACAAGCCTTGTGACTTAAGAGGAATAATTACTTGGTTAAGCCCCATGGTCACCATGACGTACATGGACAATATGTGACTTCTCATGATACTATATAATTCTCTAAGTTCATATCAAATAAAGTATCATTTTCTTCTTAATTTTCCCATTTATCTTGTTTATTATACTTCTCAGAAGTATATACTTGACAGTGGTAGCACAGGTAGGTTATCCACACCTATGCAACTTAAAGGAAAAATCCCTCCAAAGAAAAGAACTCAGCAGATGGCACTCCCCACTAACTGGAGACAATACAAAGAAGGACAGGACGTCCCAGTGGGACTTGTTGTCTTCAACAATGTCCTTGTACCAACTGAACAGTACAACTTTCTCAGTATTGACAGGATCCTGAACCCACCTCCAATTCCTGAAGCAACCAAAATACCCAACATTGTGTTTCAACACCTGCATTCAGCAGAAAGTGGGACATTCTCAGGACTACACTGTGAAAATGCAACCTCTGGATTCAAAGCACCCAAAACAAGTTTACACAAGTAGGCTACCCCACAAACTCTGGGCAAGTGAAATTGTTTTACACATTACCAGGGCCACCTCCCGCTTTGTAAGCAAATGGTTTGACCAACATCCTGGTCACAACAAAGACTGGGACATGTTCAAGAACACCTTTCTGGAAAAACTTGCCATAAAGGACTCTGACTGTCAGGGACCCACTTCACCAGAATAAGGTCTCTGTACTCCATCCAGTATTTCATATGGATTTCAGGCAAGGTGGCCATTTTTATCAACCCAGCAGTAGCGCCCACATTCTTCATAGCAGGAATCACAACCAAGAGGACCAAGTCAGTGTTGTAGGAGATCAAGAAGAGAGTCATACATAGTAGCAAAGCTAATACACCCAAGCCACCACCAGTATTAGTAATAAGCATTCTAGGCACTAGCTAGGTTTCCTATTTCAAACTATTGTAGCAAGCATTAAATCTGGGAATTGGGAACAGGATAAAGGTTTTATTAAACAAAAAAAAAATCAAGGAAGGGCAGTATTCACTTAAATAACCTTAAGGTCCAACATCAGGAGATCTCAATCACATCTATTACATATCAGGAGCAAGAGGTTGACCTCAGTTGATCACAAGTGTGAAACATTACAGTTGGGTTTTGGTAATGAATAATATGGAGTTTTACAATACCCTGGAGGTGAAACAATCAATAGGGGAATTGGATAATTAAGGGAAATTGTTAAGATGTCCTTAGGAAATCCTAAACCATAACTGTGAACAATTTAACAATCCCTTGAGGATAATTAATGATGTCAGGAATTGGTTTCTGACACTGACATTGTGATCATGTCAGAACTCAGAACCTTCAAAATGATAGAAATTATCAAGGAGTACATTGTAGCCTATGAAGTCATACATGACTGCGCGTCTAACACCATCAACTTTGAGCCTGGGCCATGTTTGGACTTCTACAATGGCCTTCCCACGCGCATTAGACGTCAGTTTGAAATGACCCGCTGCAAGAACCTTGAAGATGTGTTATTGGAAAGAAAGCAAGCTGCACAAAAATCTGATGACCTACACACAACAAACAAACAAAATAAAGTCTCACAGCAAAGAAAGACCCTAAGCCTAATAAGCAGAACAACCAAGCCAACAACTCCCATCCTTGAGGCAGAAATTGTACCACTCAAGCTAACCAAGCAAGCACTGAAGGCACCACTGAAAAGGAAAAGGCTCAGGGGAGTGCTTAGGCAAGCCACCCTCTCCCACTTTGCAAGACTTGTACAGGGACCAGGACATGGAATTAATCACTATGATCCAAGTACCCTCCAGCAACCCTCTACTGTTTGCCGCCCAAACTGGAAATAAACTTCTTACTTATCCTTTTTGTTTTTGCAGATACCAGGGCACTGCACTATTTGACACTGGAGCAGACCAATCCCTTTTTGACAGAAAATTTGCTGATCTCATAAATCTACCTACCACCTGAAGGAGTATCAGGAGAGTCATCATGGCGGATAACAGAAGCACACCAGTCACTCAAGAGGCAAAACCTTTCCACACCCAAATTGGAGACGTGCAAACCACGCTCAGTGGCCCAATAATACCAATCCCCAAGTATGACATTGTACTTGGCCTGGACTGGATGAGGAAGACCAAACCTCATATCAACTGGGATAGCGCTACTCTCACCATACAACAAGGAGAAGTACACCACCATGTCTACTCAACTCATCTTGATACACTCATGAAGGACCATGCATTTGTGAAGATTATGGAAACAGAAGATGAAACTAATCCTAGCAAAATCAATTGGAACACCTGCATGTATGAGGTTATCCACTTTAAAATTACAGAAACCAGACATGAGAGAGACCCAATCCAAGCACAGCTAGGCATTAAATTCCTTTCTGTTTTTCAAGAAAAGGTACCAGGGCTCCTGCCTGACTGGGGCATTCAACATGAAATCAACCTCAAAGGGAGTGTATCAAAAACATGCCATATTTACCACCTAACACCATAAGAGGACAACACACTAAAGGCCTACCTAGATAAAGCCCCTGAAAAAGAAACCATATAGCCTTCTAAATCTCCTTTTAGTGTGGCTGTCTTTTTTGTAGCAAAGAAAAATGGAGGAATCTGCCTGGTCACAGAATACAGGGCACTCAAAGAGGTCACAATTAAGAACAGGTATCCCCTGCCCCTGATTAATGACCTTTTTGATGTTCTGGGGGTCCCAAGTCTTCACAAAAATTGACTTGAAAGCAGGCTATCACCAAATTTGTGTTAAACCATAGGACATACATAAAACAGCTTTCAGAACTAAGTATGGCTTGTTTGAATGTGTGGTCCTTAACTTTGGCATGACAAATGCCCCAAGCACTTTTGTAACCTTTATTAATGAAGCCTTCAAGGAACACATCAGGAAAAGGGCTATTATCTAACTTGAAAACATAATTTTATACAGCCTAACTGTAAAAAACACTGAAAAGACGTCCGCCTGGTCCTCTGCACCCTTCAAGATAACCAACTTATAGCCAAACTCTCAAAATGTGACTTCTTCTTGGCAGAACTTTCATTCCTTGGTCACATTATCAGTAAGGACAGAATCAAACCAGACCCAGACAAGATAAAAGCCATAACCAACATACCAGCACTATAAAATAAGACTGAGCTTTGTACATTTGTAGGCATGGTAGCCTATGTCAGAAGATTCATTCCTTACTGGGGTGCCTTGACTGCCCGCTTATCTGTAATTACAGGCAAGACAATCAAATTTGTATGGATATATTTGAGGGATCAATACTTTTGACAATTAAAAGAATGTATGATCACCACTCCTATTTTACAATATTCAAATAGTGAAGGAGTGTACAAGTTATAAACTGACACCTCCAATTACGCAATAGGAGGAGTACTTTAAATTCAAACTGCAGAAAAAGACTTCCTCCCTGTAGCATATGAATCAAGAAAGCTTTCTGATGGCAAGAAAAAATATCTGATGCATGACAAAGAACTGGTAGCTATTGTCCACTGTCTAATGAAGTGGAGATGCTACCTGTAAGATGCACAGATATTTAAAGTGCTAACCAACCATAAGTCATTAGTGCTCTTTAAAACACAACAACACTTTTAAGAAGACAAGCAGAATGAATCTCATACAGAGATACCCCATGAAAATCAAATATAAACCAGGCAAGGAGATGCTTACTGCAGATGCCCTATCAAGGCTATACTGTAAACATCTCCTATGCACTGATGGAGACCCTGATTGGCCCATGTTAATAATGAGGAATCTCTAAGAGGGGTTCCCACCTGGTACATCAATGTACATCCAAGAGAAATTCCTCAAGAACAAACATCTGTTCAAAACGTATATGGCACTCTACATCACATACTACCAAGTGGTGATACTGTACCCTACATACTGTCAACACAAAAGATTGACAAAATCCTTTGATACCACAGAGATCTGGGACACACCCGTAGCAGGAACTTGCATGAATACCTCAAGAAACGCTACTGATGGCCCAACATGCTGGATGATACCAAGGAAGTACTAGAGCAATGCAAATTCTGTGAAAAGTACGCCTGCTCCAAAGCGCCCCCCAAATCAGTAATACCAGTGTCAATCACACAATCTTTCAAAGTTTGGTCACTGGATATTATAGGACCAATGCCTGGCAATAACAAAGGCATAAAGTACATTACAACAGCTATTGTCTATGCAACTATGTGGCCTGTAGCACAAGCTACAAATGAACACAAAGGCAATAATTTAAGAGGATTTATTGATAAAGAGATCATAGCTAAGTTCAGCAAACCTGACCTCCTGATCAAAGACAGAGGAACTGAACTTAAAGACATCAACACCAATATCTACCTTGTCAAAAACAGAATAAGACACATCAAAGCTAGCCCGTACCACCCACAAGTGAATGAAAGAGTAGAACAACTACACGGCTTGCTAGTAGAAGCCCTCAGTAAGTTATCTGCTAATAATCCAAAGTCCTGGGTCAATATGTTACCAACAGCACTCATGGTATGCAGAACACAAGTTAACTGTAATACAGTCAAAAGCCCATATGAACTTGTCTACGGGCATAAGCCCGCCCTTGTCAGTACTACCGCAGGACCAGCTTACCCCTACCCAAGAAGATATCAGACAACAACAATCCTGATGTCAGCGCGCTAGGAAGGACCAAGAAGACATGTAAAAGAAAAGAGTGGAAAGAGAAGTAATCATGCTAAAACAGGAACTCTTTCAAGTCAGGGACAAGATCTGGGTCATTAACCACAACATGGACAAGTTGGATCCAGGGTTACAAGAACCAGGAATTGTCATGGAAGTCAAGCCCAACAATACTTACCTCATCAAAGGTATTGACGTTTGAACAGAACTCACACATATGCATCATGATTGCCTCTGTATATGCAAAGCAAGAACCTCTCGGTGCAACTTCTGGCCCCCTGTACCCAACACCAAACTGGATCAATACCAAGCCCAAATCCCCAAACTCTCAAGAAAATTCCTAAGGTTCCACCTTCCAGCACCCCAGGGGGAGATGTTGCAACATCTAAAATTACTTTTCTTGGGGAATTAATTCCCTGAGTGACTTGCCAAATGATTTCCTGACTAATCATTAAGTTGATGGCACTGTTATAATTTGGCCATCTATTACGGGGATCAAACATTTTGGATCTTAACCAGAACATAACTTGGACAAGAATTGTGAATTAAGAGAAACAATTACTTGGATAAGCCCCATGACTACTATGATATACATGGAAAGTATTTGGCTTCCCATTATACTATATATTACCCTATATTCATATAAAATAAAGTATCATTCTCTTCTTAATTTTCCCTTTTATCTCATTTATTATACTTCTCAGAAGTGTATACTTGACAAAAGTATAATACTATTTGGTGAGGATAGCCAGGGGTTATTTCAACTGATTTGAGCATCACAAAGTGTCTATGTAAATATAAGGATCTTGGGAAGGTTCTTTTGGAAGACAATATTTTTCCTGATGATATATTACACTAGAATCAAAGATCTAGGACCTTATTCCTAATGGTTTCAGAGGCATTGCTTAAAAGAATTATCAATTGGTACAGAGAACAGGTTTAGAAGTCATAGAAAATAAATTCTATTATTATAATTTTTTCTAAATAAATTGTGCCCAGTTTCAAAGTTGAATCTTTACTCAAGGTGTATCTTTAAGCTACACTTGATTTTTATTACTGCAGAACTGTTATAATTTTTGGCTTGAGTTAACTGTTGTTTCTACTAAGACAAAAAATTAGGTATTGTATAAATTAATTGGTATAATTTTGTGTTAGCCTTTAAGATTTGTGTCAGTAGGATGTGTAATAGCCAGTTTATTTCAAACCACAACCATCACCTAGAGTGCAGCTTTAAAATCAAAAGCATCAAGTGCAGCTTAGAGCTAAGTTATTAGTGTAAAAACATCTTCTGCTGCACTATATTAGCAGACTTTTTATTATACAGCTGAGATCAGTAATTATGCAACAGCACAACACATCACATTTAATTCAACTTAGAAAAAAGAAAAATGTCAAAATGCAAGCTTTCAAATAATTCTTGTCCAACTTAAAACCTAGAATATATTTAATAGATATATAATGTTGCTAATGATCCTATTTAAATGCCAATTTTTTGGCCTATATGAGATTCAATCCTTGAGTCTAGCTTAAACCAGGTTGCTTTTCCTTTGATTCACAGGTGTTTATGATTGCTCAAAAAGTAAAGTAGTTTTCAAAGCTGTGGAGATAAGTAAATTAGGTCATCTGTAAATATAATCAAACTTAAACAAAGTACAACTCAGGCAAGTTATAGTGTGAGAATTGGGGATCAGGGTAGTAGGAAATAAAATCTAGCTCTCAACCACAATAAAATTTTGGTTTCAGCAACAAATGAAAGGTTGTTGCTGAAAATTCCTGGGAGGCCAAAAGGGGGGAGGAATTAACTGAACACCAAAGCAACAGACAAAACCAAATGGCCAGAACCACTAACAAATTTCAAATTTTATTAGGTTAGAGAGTGATGAAGCAAGGTCTTTTACAACTCTTGCATTCATTTAAAGGGAGGGATGAAATTTGGGTGGGAATTTGAATGTCAAAACCAATCAACCAATAATATGAGGGAAAATAGATACATTTTTTGAGGCAGGCAACTCTGGACAAATTCAAATGGACAAAATCAAAGGAAAAATTGACTCAACTAAAATTGAGGAGCCTGTCTTGGATGCAATTACCACTGCTCCTGGCTGCTCTTGCACATGATATTTAACCAGAGGTGTCTCTTGGGTGGGTTAAGTGGGGGCATCTTCAAACTAATTCAGCAAATAATAATGTGAGGCCCTTTCTTGGGTTTTGTCAGTAAATCTTTGGATAAATATCCAGGCATAATCTGACAGAGATCCCCAAGCATTTGGTGAGGATTGAAGTAGAGGCCCAAGGGGGAGGTGTAACTTTACATATAGACTGTAAATAATTTGAAAGTTTTTGTTTGAACGGAAAAAATGCCAAACAAGAAATAAAAAATAATATAATATAATATAATATAATATAATATAATATAATATAATAATGGATCAAAAGAGTAATTAAAACACAAGATAGCACAACCCAGACTACAAAAAACACCTTGCTACTGCAATCAAAATGGATTAAAGTTGTTATGAAATTTAAAGCAATTCAGTATAAATACAGTTGAGGCTTTGAAAGATAGATATAATAAAAAACAGAGAAACATTTAACTGAGATTTCACAAACAAAAAAAATGAAGTCAAATAAGATTTATAACTTTTACCTCTTAAAATAGAACAAGCACATTTAAATAGGAAATTAATTGTTATTAAATTAGAAACATAGGCAATTTATCAATTTTCAAGACTCTTTATTTGAGCATAAAAGTTTTGAGAACTTTCTTAATTAGGATATGCATTAGTATAAACTGAGTCTTGCTGAATTAAAACTTCTTAATTTAGCAACTTTTTAATTGCTTTTATTTTTAGTGATCTTTACTATCAATAAAATTTTTAATTTGCTCTAAAGGAAGTATTCTTACCAAACTAGTGTCAATGAACATGGGAATCTTTTTAGTTAAGTCCCTATTTATACCCATATACTTGATTTGGAAAACAAGGAAGATGATCTGCTAATATCTACTGTTTAAATAGGCTCACCCTATTTGAGCATCATTGGGTGGTCAGCTCTAGCTGTTCTCCTCTGATTGACTTCTCACAGGGTATCAGCTAGACAGCCACTCATATTAGTAGATTAGTTCTAGAACCATCAGAATCTGAATGCCAATTGGATTTAGTTACACTCAATCAGTATGCAGCTCCTGTAACTTCAAAGTCCAAACAGAAAATCATCATCACTCAAATTATTCAAGAGATTGTGATACTCAATAAGTGTGGCCTAACTTGGGACAAAATTGCAAGAAATATTAACCTTGCCTGCACCACTGAGATGCAGGAATTTAAATACTTCATGAAAAAAGGTGATGCTATTGGGATCAAGAGGCAGAAGGTGACTGTGAGGTTCCTGTTCACCAGTCCTCATTGTGTGTCCTAGGTCAAAGCCAGGGACCAGCTGGAAGGGGTTGTCATTTCCTAGTTGGGGAATGTGGCTAAGTGGAAGCTAATACTTGGCCTGCATCACAGCACATTCCTCCAATACTTTTCCTATTACTAGGCAAGTTTCCCCTCTGTGTACTTAAAATTCAGCTGAGGCTAGACCCTCTGGGGGCTGATACCAATCTTACAAGAGTCTTGTGAACTCAAACCCAATGAATTACCTCCATTTATCTATCATCTTAAGGTGTCTAGTCAACCTTTCCCACTCCTCCTGGGAAGTATTACTAGTAGCAAATCTTCTACAACTTTGGCAATAGGTATTCTCTTCCCCTTGACTAGGGTAGAATATATTAGGCAATTCACTCATAGGATCTAATGCATCACTTAAAAATATGTGTAGGAGTCAAAATGGGTGTTTATTTGTTCCAGAAGGAAGATTTCCTTAAAAACCTTCTGTTATATGGCCTGGGTGGTATAAGAAACAATAGGGATTTACTAATACTTGAAGTCCTTAAACAATTTCTTGTACTCCTTGTGTTTGGTCTTTGGCTCCTGTTCCTCAGTCTTGGGATCCTTCTCCTTTATCTTGGACTCCTGATCTTTATTTAGGCTCATTCTCCTTTATCCTTGTCCTCAGCTCTCTGCTCTGTCTTTGTGGCCTTTGTGATCAACTGTTTCCAATCCCTGACATAATTTAAGCTGCTCTCCCTTTTATAGCTCCTTGTTTCAGTCTCTTTCTCATTCTCAGACCTTTGGGGTTTTCAGGCTTGAACTATCCAGCTTCTTCTGCTCTATCATATATTAAACTTTTTTACTTACTTCAGCCAATTAAAAAACAGCTTTTCCCTGTTCATTCCCTCATTTTTTAGGCTTAAACTCTTCAGTTTAAGCCCTGAAAACCTTGATCAAACAAGCTTTGACCTGCAGTCAATCACACATCTGGATTGAGTTTTTCCTAAAACCTTTTTCTGAATGGCTTGCTCTTGACCCTGGTTTGAACCCGGCATTGTCTTGCTCCAGA
The DNA here is from genome assembly GCA_014839935.2 of Entomophthora muscae. Classification (NCBI taxonomy): domain Eukaryota; kingdom Fungi; phylum Entomophthoromycota; class Entomophthoromycetes; order Entomophthorales; family Entomophthoraceae; genus Entomophthora; species Entomophthora muscae. The sequence goes on from QTSX02001633.1 coordinate 11,778, forward strand.
TAAACACTTGCTCTGTGTTTTGAACAATTTTGCTGTAATTCATATCATGTTTCTCCAGGCAAACTTGATTGCTTCTTATTATGTTTTACTTAAGAGATTTTCACACTTTAATTTTTTCAACATTTCTTCATGTTTCCAGCGTTTCTCTCCCCTTGAAGAAGTTTAAACCCGCCTGCCGCTTGCTCTTTCCTATGGTTTTGGCAAAACTTTGCCTTCATCCTCAGAGTTTTTCCATACTGTTTTTATTTTTTCTTGCTTCTTCTTACTTGATCAACTCTTAATAAATTCACAGTTCATTTTCTTTCAACTATTTCTCTCTTCTCTTTTTATAATTTAATTCTTTTTTTCTTAATTCCTTTTTATTATTTATTTTTATATTCTTTTCTTAATTCTTTCTTTAATTATTTTCTTCTTTTTACTTCTTTTCTTTTCTATCTTTAACTTTCCAAGTTATTCCTTTTGCTCCTTCTTCTGCTTATTTTAGTCCTTCTCAGTCATCTTTCATTCTTCTACAAGTCCTTCTCTATAAACCATTGAGGCTCTGTCCTCCTATATGAATCATCAAAGTGCTGTCCTTCTCTATGAACCATTGCAGCTCTTTCTTTTTCTATAGTCTACATACCAACCCCTCAGACTCAGGAAATAAGTCTACAAGCAAGTCAGCATCTGACTAGGCCCCCATCAGTGACTACTACTTTAGACCATCAACTAAAGACAATCCTAATTTCTGTGCAGTTGTTTTTACTCACTCAAGTGGTTAGTTTGAGCTTTCAGTTGAAAAGTAACCAACTTTACTTCCCAGAAACCTATTCATTACCAAGTTCTGCAGCTGCTTCCCTGAGCAACTACCTTAATAACGTTCCTGGGCATATATATGCCTCTCTGGTGGCTTCAGGACCTCCCCAAAGCTACCAGAAAGACATAGACATGGAAACCCTACCCCTAAACTAGGTAAGATTTGCCATCTTAATACCTCCTGCAAGTGGCCAAAGGATCTCAGAGCTATCCCAGCTCATCCTTCCCTAGCAGTCATAAATTACCTATTAGGTTGGGACACTATTCTTCCCTAGTAGGCATCAGTTACCTACTAGGTTGTGACTTTATCCTTTTCTGGTAGCCATAAGTTACCTACTAGGTTAAGACACCATCCAGCCCTAGTAGCTATCGGTTACCTACTAGACTGGGGTGCTGTTGAGTATATACTTCTGAGAAGTATAATTAATATATATAAAAGTGAGTCTATCTGTCTGTAATGCCACCTCGAGTGGGCTCAAGCTGTAAGGGATTTGACTGAATTGATTTTTAGTTAAATTTGATTTTAAAAGTTGATCGTTAAGCCAAAAGCTCACTTTGGCTCATCCTTACATCCAATCCCTTACATGCATCTTTGAAAGTACACAGAATGAATTCAGTAGAGTGTGGGCTAAATCATGTTGAACTGAAATATAAGCCACTCGAACTTTAATAAATTTGTATTTGATTACTTGCATTTTAAATTAGTGGCTAACCCTATTCAACCATATTAAAGTGGCTTATCTTTCTAGATTACCCGACTCTAGAATGGGTGGATTAAAACTGGAAGAGAAGCAGCAATTGTTTTAGATTGTTTTACATGATTGGATGGTTATGCTCTGTGCTGACGATAAAATTGATGACGAAAAGAGAGCTTGGTCAATTTAAAGTGAAACAGTTTAAACTATAAATATAAATATTAATTTAAAGAAGGAGATGGTTGGCTTGGACATTTCGAAATTCTTATTATTCAAGTGAAATGATAGAATATTCCAATTGGATGCATCACCTGATCCAAGTGGCTGCATATTGTTCAAAGTAAACCTTGCTTGACACAGCTTCATCCCAAAAGAACATCAGTGGAGTAAACAAGCTATGACAAAATTGTGGTTCAATATAATGATTTTCATGAAATTTAGAGGATGTAGATCAATTTTTCAGACGATTCCGATCAAAATGGTACCAAGCATGATAGCTCTAGCTGCTCTAGATGCTGAGATATATAGTTAAGTACTGCAATCGGGTTCGCGTCATAATCAAAGGCTCGGACTCGATTTGATATTATCTAAATTTACTTTTAATACATACTAAAAAACTAAAATCAATGTATATCAGTAAATACTAAGCCGATTTTGATGTCCAATAGCTTAATTAAAAGCTGCAGATCAGCTCTACATTTTTAAAGCCATCAAAAATCAATTACTAAATTTTAAAATAATTAGTTTAGCCTTACTAAACTTAATAGTGATACTATAATTATTTAGGTTTAGTTTTTATTTATACTTAGAGTATACAATTTTAATTTTAAATTTAAATAAATATATTTGAAATTAATTTTTAAAAAAGCAATTAAATGAAATTTTAATTAAACATGCAATAAGTAATACAAGCCTAAAAAGACAATAAAATAAATTTAATTGATTTATTAAATTCAACTTTAATGCTGTCCTTGGACGGGGCAACTGCCTAGTAAACAAGATAATGGGAAGATTTAAGAAGAGAATGATGCTGTATTGGATATGAGTATAGAATAATATATAGTATCATGACAAGCCACATACCGTCCATGTACATCATGAGGGTCATGGGGCTTATCTGAGTAATGTTCCTCTTGGGCTATGAGGCTTATTCAAGTTGTGTTCCATTTAGGATCAGGATTGGGTGATCCCTGTCATAGATGGTTGACTGATAATGGTGCCACCAATTTACTGGCTGGTCAGTGAACCATTTGGTGAGCCATTCAGTGATCTGCTTGGGGCGTTAATTCCCCAAGAGGGAATAATCAAAGATGTTGCAACATTTCACCCTGTGGTGCTGGAAGACGGAGCCTTGGGAATTTTCTTAAGAGTGTTGAGATGCGCACTTGGTATTGATCCAGTTTGGCGTTGGGAACAGGGAGTCTGGAATTTTGTTGGGCAGTTCTTACTTTGCACAGGCAGAGTCAGTTGTGGTACATATGTTTCAGTTCAGTCCGAGCTCTAATTCCTTTGATGAGGTAGGTGTTATTGGGCTTAACTTTCAAGATAATGCCTGGTCTGTGTAATCCTGGGTCTAATTTATGTTGGTTGTGGTTGACAACCCAGATTTTGTCCCCGACTTAGAGGTGTTCCTGTTGTAACAGGACAGCTTCTCTCTTAACCCTTTCTTTTTCCTTGTCCTCTTGGTCCTTCCTAGCGCGCTGATATCAGGATTGTTGTTGTCTGGCACTTTCTTGAGTAGAGGTAATTGTGGTCCTGACTTAGTGCCAACAATGGCAGGCTTTTGCCCATAGACTAGTTTGTATGGGCTTTTGCCAGTATTACAGTTAATTTGTGTTCAACAGACCATGTGCACTATTGGGAGCATGTCAACCTAGGCCTTTGGATTTTTAGCAGATAACTTACTGAGGGCTTCTACAAGTGCGCTGTTTAGTTGTTCTACTTGTCCATTTGCTTGAAGGTGGTATGCGCTGGCTGTAATCTGTTTAATTCCATTTTTGGCAAGGTAAATATTGATGTCAATGGCTTTAAGTTTGATGCCTCCATCTGTGATCAGGAAATCAGGTTTCACAAATTTGGCTATGATTCCTTTCCCAATAAATTGTCTCACATTGTTGCCTTTGTGTTCTTTTGTAGCTTGTGCTACAGTCCATCTGGTTGCATAGTTGATAGCTGTTATGATGTACTTCTTGCCCTTGTTTTTGCCAGGCATTGATCCCACAATATCCAGCAACCATACCTTGAAGGGTTGTGTGATTGACACTGGTATTACTGATTTGGGGGGCGCTTTGGAGCAGGCGTACTTCTCACAGACTTTGTATTGCTCCAGTACCTCTCTAATATCATCTAGCATATTGGGCCACCTATAACGTGTCTTGAGATATTTGTGCAAGTTTCTGCTACGGATGTATCCCAGGTCTCTGTGGTATCAGAGGATTGTTTTAATCTTTTGTGTTGACAGGACGTAGGGTACAATATCACCATTTGGAATTATTTGGTGTAGTGTACCATATACATTTTTGAACAGGTGTTTGTTCTTAATAACTTTCTCTTGGATGTCCATTGGTGTGCCAGGTGGGAACCCTTCCTGGAGATTCCCCATGATTAACATGGGCCAGTTGGGGTTGCCATCAGCGCAGAGGACATATTTGCTGTATAGCCTTGACAGGGCATCTGCAGTAAGAATTTTTTTGCTTGGTTTATATTTGATTTGCATGGGGTATCTCTGTATGAGATTCATTCATTCTTCTTGTCTTATTGACAAGTGTTGTTGTGTTTTGAAGAGCACTAATGACTTGTGGTTGGTTAGCACTTTAAATATCTGTGCATCTTCAAGGTAGCATCTTCACTTCATTAGACAGTGGACAATAGCTACCAGTTTTTTGTCATGCATCAGATATTTTTGCTCACCATAAAAAAGCTTTCTTGATTCATATGCTACAGGGAGAAAGTCTTTTTCTGTAGTTTGAACTTAAAGTACTCTTCCTATTGCATAATCAGAAGCATTGGTTTCTAGCTCATAGATTCCCTCACAATCTGGGTATTGGGGGATAGGAGTGGTGACCATGTGTTCCTTCAGTTGGCAGAAGTGTTGGTCTTGTAGTGGTGTCTAGACAAACTTGGTTTTTTTTCCCATAATGGCTGACAGGGGGGCTGTCAAGGCACCCCAGTCAGGGATGAACCTTCTTATGTAGGCTACCATCCCAAGGAAGGTGCAGAGTTCAATCTTATTTTTTTGAGCTGGCATTTCAGTTATAGTGTGTATCTTGTCTGGTTCTGGTTTGATTCTGTCCTTGCTGATAATGTGACCAAGGAATGAAAGTTCCATCAAGAAGAAATCACACTTTGACAGGTTTGTAGCCAATTGGTTCTCTTCAAGGGTACAGAGGACCAGGCGGACATCTTCCCAGTATTGTTCCAGGTTGGGACTGTAAATGATGATGTTTTCCAGGTAGATAATTGCTTGTTTCCCAATGTGTTCCTTGAAAACTTTGTTCATGAAGGTCACAAAGGTACCGGGAGCATTTGTCATGCCAAATTTGAGAACAACACATTCAAAGAATCTGTATTTAGTTCTAAATGTGGTCTTTGGAATGTCTTCAGGTTTCACACAAATTTGGTGGTAACCTGCTGTCAAATCAATTTTTGTGAAGATTTGGGACCCCCCATGGCGTCAAAAAGGTTGTAAATTAAGGATAGGGGATACATGTTCTTAATTGTGACCTTGTTGAGCGCTCTGTAGTTGGTGACCAGGCAGAGTCCTCCATCTTGCTTTGCCATAAAGAAGACAGCAGCACCAAAATATGACTTTGATGGTTGTATGAGTCCTTTCTCAAGCGCTTTGTCAAGGTAAGCTTTTAGGGTGTTGCCTTCTTGTGATGTGAGGCAGTAGATAGCTTGTGCTTTAGGTACACTCCCTTTGAGGTCAATTTTGTGTTGTATGCCGCGGTCAGGAGATAATCCTGGCAGTGTTTCTTGGAAGACAGTAGGGAACTTGTTAACTATCTTGTCTCAGATGTGGTCCTCTTCACGTTGATTTTCTGTAATTTTAAAGTGGATAACCTTATATGTTCAGGAGTTCCAATTGATTTTGCTAGGGTTAGTTTCCTCTTCTGTTTCATGATTTTCACAAATACATGGTCCCTCATAAGCGTATCAAGGTGAGTTGGGTAAACATGGTGATGCACTTCTCCTTATTGTATGGTGAGGGTAGCACTATCCCAGTCAATGTGAGGTTTGGTCTTTCTCATCCAGTCCAGGCCAAGTATAATGTCATACTTGGGGATTGATATGATTGGGCCACTGAGCGTGGTTTGCACATCTCCAATTTAGGCGCAGAAAGGTTTTGCCTCTTGAGTGACTGGTGTGCTTCTATTATCTGTCATGATGACTCTCCTGATACTCCTTCAGGTGGTAGGTAGTTTCATGAGGTCAGAAAATTTCCTGTCAACAAGGGATTGGTCTGCTCCAGTGTCAAATAGTGTGGTGCCCTGGTATCTGCAAAACCAGAAAAGATAAGTAAGGAGTTTATTTCCAGTTTGAGCGGCAAACAGGAGAGGGTCACTAGAGGGTACTTGGATCATGATGATTTAGTCCACGTCTTAGTCCCTATACAGGTCTTGTAGGTTGGGGGAGGGCAGCTTGCCTAAGCACTCCCCTGAGATTTTCCCTCCTCATTGGTATCTTTGGTGCTTGTCTGGTTGGCTTGTGCAGTGCAATTTCCAGTTTGAGGATGGGTGTTGTTGGCTCGGTTGTTCTGCTTATTGGGTCAAGAATTCTTCTTGGCTTTAGGGCTCTCCTTGCGCTTGTTGATTGCATGTAGGTCATAGGATTTTGAGCTGCGTGTTTTCCTTCCAATAACACATCTTCAAGGTTCTTGCAGCGGGTCATGTCAAACTGACGTCTAATGCGCGTGGGAAGGCCATTGTAGAAGTCCAAACATGGCCCAGGTTCATCAAAGTTGATGGTGTTGGGTGCGCAGTCATGTAGGCCTTTGTATGCAGCAATGTACTCCTTGATTAATCCTGTCATCTTGAAGGTTTGAAGCTCTGTTATAATCACTACATTGGAATCCTTCATGGAGAACTTTTTGAGGAATGTAGTTTTGAATAGTTCCCAGCTTTCCTTCTGGTTGGGGTGTTGGGCTAGCCATCTGCTTACAAAACTTGATGTGGTTCCCGTAACGCAGAGAGCAATTTCACTGACCCAGAGTCTTTGGGGATAGCCCACTTGCTCAAATTTTCTTTGTGTACTGTTTATCCAAAGAGAGGTGTTTTCCCGACATAGTCCCTCAAAGGCGCCAATTTTGGCTGTACACAGGCGTTGGAATACAATATTGGGTATCTCAGGCTGTTGTGGTCCTGTTGTGGTTGGCGCTGTGGGTAAAAATCTGCGGGCTTTGAGAGTGTTGTATTGTTTGACAGGTACAAGGACGTTGTTGTAGATAACAAGGCCTGTAGAAATGTCTTGTCTTTTTTCATAGTCTCTCCAACCGTTAGGAAGTACCATTGCTTGGGTCTTTTTCTTAGGAGGAATTTTTCCTTTGAGTTGGGTAGGTATGGATAACCTACCTGTGCTACCACAGTTGAGTATTTACTTCTGGGAAGTATAATAAACAAGATAAGGGGAAGATTTAAGAATAGAATGATACTTTATTGGATATGAGTATAGAATAATATATAGTATCATGACAAGCCACATACTGTCTATGTACGTCATGGGGGTCATGGGGCTTATCTGAGTAATGTTCCTCTTGGGTCATGAGGCTTATTCAAGTTGTTTTCCATTTAGTATTGGGATTGTGTGATCTCTGTCATAGATGGTTGACTGATAATAGTGCCATCAGTTTACTGGCTGGTCAGTGAACCATTTGGTGAGCCATTTGGTGATCTGCTTGGGGCATTAATTCCCCAAGAGGGAGTAATCAAAGATGTTGCAACAGTGTCATCCTTTCCTACCAAACATTTATCTCTCTTAGGCCACTATCCTTCTCTAATTTCAATCATTGAGTCTTTATTTTAGCCAAATCAACCCTTTCCTGCAAACTGCCTTCATGTGGATCATTACAGTGACATTCAAGTCACAGATCAGCAAAAAATACCCCATAATGCTCAAAATTTTTCAGTGGGACCCCAAGAACCAAATCAGAAATAATCTTTACACCATATTATATGATTACTTTGATGAACACACTAAGTGGGTGTTACATTCATGTGCAATTTGGGGCTGGAAAAAAGTTTGCTTGCACAATAAAATGATTCTTGCTGTTTTCCCATCCATCTATTTTGGGTATCTTTTAGAGGAGACACCTATAAGTACTGCTCAAGAATGGGAAGCCCAATTCCATTATTGAGGTGTCTATTCAAGGAAATAACTGTAGGAATTCAATGGCTTGGGGTGCTAGGAATTAGAGCTTATTACTATATATTGGCAATATTCAGGCTCATCAGCTGGGTGAACATTGAGCAAGGGAATTGTGATGAACCAAATTTGGAGCACTTTGGAAGGTGGGGCTGATATTGGATAAATAAAGGATGGTTGCCTAAGAGAGGTAAATCTAGGCTGTTTTGTATATTGCCCAGCCAACAATGGCTGGTGTTTTTCTTTAAGTCTTAAAGCTCCAGTAGGAGAGCTACATATTAGTACTATATAAGGATAAAGATATGCTCTGGGATAGATATACCATGTGGTATTGAAATCCTGATACTAACTGGGTCTATAATACAGTTTGTTTTCACTACCACAAGGATGGGAGCTTCTCTATTCATGTCTTATGGGTAGCTTTAAGGGAGGGAATTACTGTTAATGTGCAAGAATGAGGTTCCTAAAACCATAACTGGGGAGGTTGTTTAGAGAAGCAGCTGCTGAACTTAATAATTTGGGGTATTAGAAAGTAAAGTTGGTTACTTTGTGCAGAAAAGCACAGGCTAACCACTTGGGTGAATAAAGTGAAAGTTAGAACAAAAATGATTCCTGCCTCTGGAAAGCCTAGTTAAGGGGACACTGCTAGGAATTGGAAGCAAAGCCTAGGTGAAGAACACTGATACAGGATCATAAATATACCTAATAGATATGTTAGATTCTAGGTTATTAGTATAAGTTGAGAACAGCTTAGGAAAATAGTGAGGAAAAAGCTGAAGCATTTCCCCAAAACACTTTGCTATGAGAGCAAAATACTAAAAAACTTGGTTAAATGTTTGACCACAAGTTTTTAACAAGGGAAAAAATTGAAGTAAAACATTGAAGAAATCACAGGGAAGCAAGTCTCTAAGTGATTTACTATGTAAAATGGTTGAATTCAAACACAGAAATATTGAAGGGAAATGGGAAAATTTTAGGATGCAAAGCAAAAATTATTAACACTTTAAATGGCAGGAAGGTTTTCTATTCAAATATCAACAAACTGTTAAGAAGGAAAAGTACTTTAAAAGTTTAAAGATATTGAATTCTAACATCATTGGTTAAGTTTAAGGCTTGTTTTAATAATTTTTTCATTGAGTAAAAAGCCCAGAGATTAATAAAGATGTTGCAGAACATTAGAAAAATGCTCTTGGACTTAAGATAGTAGGTTTAAAAGCTTAATTTATTATAGAAAAGTTTGAGCACATACTACTTTAGGCTTTGAAAATAAGCAACCTAAAGGGGAATGTTCTAAAACAAGGGGCTATATATCATAGATTGAACAGTGGAACTATTGAGACATCCAGACACACATAAAAGAATAGAACCTAGAGCAGTTAGTAGTCATTAATTAAGATCTGATAGATTAATATCAATCTTTAGCAATAAAAGAATGCAGGGCCACATAATGGTGAAACAGTAGAGAATTATAGTAACAGTACAATGCACTTTGATAAAAGGTTTCTAAAGGGCTATCTTTATACAGTTAATAAATATTGTTCACAGTCCTTTGTTAAGGTATCCCTTTTATCCAATGGAGAATTCATATATCATATACTAACCCAAAACTGATCAAGTGAAGAAGTTTAGACAGTGCCAAAGGCTTTTGATCTAAAACTAATCAGAAGATTTTAAATTGTTAAAGATAAAAAGAGGCGTAAAACTCTTCAAGAAGAAAATATTTTCTCAAAGGAGAGTTTACAGTGTTGTTCCAGGAGCTATATAAGCTTCAGGAAGGGAGTTTACATGCAGATCCTATGGTTTATGCAAAAGATAAAAAATTACTTAGTGGTAAGCTGATGAAAGAGTTTGCACACCTTCAAGTACAGCATGATTCCCTTATTTCAGAGCTTTCTTGTCTGAAGTTTGGTACAGTAGTTTTCAAACCTGTTGAGATAAACATATATTAGTCAGTTTAGAATGCATGAACTCAGCCTAAAAATTAAATCAGAGTGGATCCAAATCTATTGTAATTTAATATAAATTCCTTGATTTTGTTTTTAGACTGAGTTCATGCATTCTAAACTGACTAATATATGTTTATCTCAACAGGTTTGAAAACTAATGTACCCTAAATCAGCAAGGAACTGGCTTTGATCCAAGACACAAATTAGTAGATTCAGGAGAGCAGATTTATCATACTATCCATCAGAGATTCAGGAAAAAATCTTCAAATGTAAAATAAAATATGAAAATGTGGAAGCCTCTAAAAAAGATTACAAGGAGAAAACTTAAACTACATCAAGTAAAGTCCAAATATTAGTATGTGATTTGAATAGAGCCTATAATTTATTCAATGATAATATGAAGATCAAATTAATAGACATCTTTCCTGACTCTTTTCACACTATGGCCAATAAGGGGGTACTGGATTTGTCAAAGATGGCTTCTGATAACCTAAAATGATGAGAAGTTGGTAAAAATAAAAGGCTCCAGAGAGTTATCACTGACTAGCACACATCTTATGAAGACATTGATCTCAAATACAAGAGGATTGATGAGCTGGGGCTCACTTATGAATATAATATTACCATGTTTTAAAATTATTTTCTACTTCATGATGGCAAAGGGTCAAATTTTATCATCTGCTTTATTACTCAAGAAGGTTTTAAGCACCTTATCAAATGTAATATTTGGTTTTACAATGGGGTTTATTCAACTTTGTTAAAGCTATTTTATCAGTTCTGATCAATTCATGATAGTTTAAACGGCCACACTTTTCCATTTATATTTTCCCCCTCACAAATAAAAGTGAGTATATTTACATACATATCTTTGAAAATACTTAAAGAAAAGCTTGATTCTTTCTTTTCAACATTTAATGAGGAACCAAAGGAGAACATGAGCTATAAGAATAACAAAGCCACTCCAGAGTCCACCCAGGAGCAATTAAGCTCAATCAAAAGGCCTCTATTATTTCTCCCTTATAATTTAACTTTTATGTTTGACTTCATTTATGCATAGAATAAAAAATTTATCAAAGTATCCAAAAGCAGCCAAAAGGGCGCTTCTTCTTCTACCAGCAGGCTATGGTAAGAGCCTGACAAAAAATATGGGTCTCAACAAGCTGATCTTTAATTATGGTCAAGGAGACCAAGGTCACCTTTAAATCATTTTCAGCTTTGTCCATGGTGTTGTAACTGAGATTTTCCCCTGGTTCACTAACATATCTCACAATACACAGGGGGCACTAGAAGAGTTTCCCCATGATGTGAGTAACAGCATGGAACAATCTGAGTGCACTGTCAAATTTCAAGAACTATCTTCTAATTAAGAGCATTGCCAAGTTGACACACTTATATCATGATCAAGATATTCCCAACAATTATCTTATGTTGAACCTGCCACTGTGCCACCCCTGGTGGACTTGTGGCTTCTTAATATAGTATATTGGTTATGCTACTCTCCAATAAACTATAACTTATTCCTATTTTTTCCTTTCTATTTAGACTGTTGTCTTCCCCAATCTAAATACTGAACTACAATTGCTTCAGTTGCAACATTAGTGATAATATTTTTGGTGGTCCTGTCTTAAACAAATTTCTGAAATGGTCTACATCAATTAGGATAAATCAACAACCAGAGTAAGAGCAGGGAGGGCCAACAGTGTCAATACTCACAGCGTGAAAAGCATGCTTTGACAGGATCAGCTTCAATTAATGTTGTGAGGGTTGTGGGCGCTGAAATTGAAAAGAGTGATATGTGAAGAGAACATCAGGAGTGAGGATAATTGTGTTTTACCAGTAGAAGTTCTTAAATATTCAGTTGTAAGTCTTGGTCAGGCCACCATGACCAGTATCAATATGGGTCTGAATAGTGATGGCTACTCTCATGCTAGGTTGCACATAAGGCAAGTACAGATCTTTGACCTTTTTTAATAGCTGGCAATCTAAAAGGATGGTGTCTTTGGATAGAGTTTGGAGGGTCAGGATTATTTCCTCAGTTTCAGTGGCACAAGCATCAGGATAGCCAATTAAATGATATAACTGATTGGTTCATTGGGGTGTATAGCCAGGATGAGAATTTTGGAGAGACCATCAGCATTATGATGTTGAGCACCAGGTTCATGCACCAATGTGAAGTCATACCCTTGCAAGGGTAAGGCCCATCAAGATAACTGAACTTTAGGCTTTTTTATTTTTTGTAGCATTTTTGATTAAGGAATGGTCTGTAACCACAGTGAAATGGGTCCTATAGATATAGTGTTGGAATTGTTTAATAGTGTGTAGAACTTTCAAACATTCATTCTTGGTAACACTCTAATTCTTCTCATGCTATTTAAGCCTACAGGAGGAGTAGGCCATGAGTCTATCTACACCTTCATCATCAAGCTGGGCTAGGATTGCACCCACAGCAACTCCACTAGCGTCAGTATACAAAATAAACTCCTTATTGTAGTCAGGGTATACCAGAGTGAGAGCTTCTTTGAGTTTGGTCTTGAGGGCCTCAAAAAGTTGTTGTTGGCTATCAGTCCATTTAAAAGGGACATTTTTGAGCAACTGAGCCATAGGTTCACTTAGCTCTGCAAAATCAGGAATGGACTGACAGTAATACCCTATCACAACTAGGAACACTTGGAATTCTCACAGGTTGGTGAGGGAATCATATTTTCAATATCTTTGACCTTGTTGTTCATAGGTCAAATCCCAGTCTGAGTGACTTCATGTCCCAAAAACTCAAGTTATTCCTTAAATAAAGCACATTTAAAAGGTTTGAGCTTCATTCCAGCACCACAGATCTTAAGTAATATAGTCTTGAGATGCTCTAGATTATCAGTAAAAGTAGAGCTGAACAATGTGATATCATCTAACTACACAAGTACAAAGAAAAGCTTAAGGTCTTGTAGGATTGAATCCATTGTACATTGAAAAGTGGCAGGAGCATTTCAGAGTCCTTGAGGCATTTGGGAGGGTTCAAACAGGCCTTCTGATGTAGTAAGGGCAGCCTTTTTGCAATCTTCTTGGGATAAGTTGACTTGCCAGTATCCCCAAGTCAAGTCTATGGCAGAGAAGAATTTGGAACCCCCTAGACGCCTAAGAGCATTTTTTTATTCAGGGCAAGGGGTAAAAGTCCTTCTTGGTAAAGGAGTTAAAGAAACAGTATCAAATCACAATAATATGTCCTCCATCCTTATTTTTGAGAATTAGTAAAGGAGAAGCCCAAGGGCTTTAGTATGGAGCCATTAACCCAGCATCCAAGAGTTTTTTCAGCTCCTTTAATACTTGGGCGTCTTCTAATTGACTGTGACAATAAAACTTGGCACAGAAAAAGGAGGAATGTTTCCTGTGTTGATCTGATGGATAACCCCTTTGACCAATATATAGTCATTAGGACCAGACACAAAAATTTCCTTTAAATGGTCTAACAGATCAAGTACATCTTTTTGTTGGATTGTAGACAGCTGGGGGAAATCAGCAGCAATAAACATAGAGAGACTGAGGTTCTTTTTCTGGTAAGTTGAAGTCAATAAATATCCATAAGGATAGAGGGAGGTCACCTGTTTGGTGTCTAATACATATTTGTTCCTAACCACTTGTTCATGAGATAAATTCATGGTGGAAGCAGTCAGGTTATCTAACAGCAACTGCACAGGTTTCTTATGAGTTTGATCAAAGCCCCCAGGGCATAACAGAGGCTCCTTATGGCTCAGAGATTCAGGGGAATATAATTCCAGAAAGGAATTCTCAGGTATTAAATAAGAGATCTGAGAGCCAACAACAACCTGGTATCCAGGAGGTATGGTGATGGATACTGGGGCAAGCAATGAGACTCCTTCTGAAGTAGGGAAAGAAAGAGGAGGGTAGCACATATTAGATGAGTATGTCCTGTAATTGAGATAAAATATTCCAGTAGGATACTCAAGAACACACGTCTTAAGCCTCTTGCCAGAAATATGAGGAGGCTCCTCAAAGAATAGCTGGACCTCAAACCCTAAGAGGGATAATTAACAATATCAAAGGTTAAAATCCCATTGTAATCTTGCAGGAATCAAGTGTTTACCAGAATATCATATCTTTTGTTCTCTAAGACAACATTTGTAGAGGCAATGTAGAGTTTATTAAAACTCATTGGCAAAGCAGAGTAAGAGCCATTAGCACAATTATGTGACATTACAGCTGTTCCATGAATCTGGGTATAGTTGAGGTCTGGAACTAAATTGAATTTATTCATTGATTTATAAGATAAAACATTAACAGGAGATAATGTGTCCAAGATGGCCTTGATCTTGACTTTATGGATTGATAACTCCACACCAGTGGTATCTTTTCCAAAAGGAGGTAGGACATCCAGAACATTATGGGCAGCTTTGATTTCTTTCTGCCACTTTGCCAACATGAATTTCAAAGCAATAACTTTCTTTTATACAATTTGCAACAGTAAGGATACAAAACATTACAGAAGAGGGCCTCAGCTAGTTCAGATGCTTCCTCTGAGGAGTTCATCAAGACAGGGGGTTGGTAAGCTTGAGCTAGATAAGGACAGGCCACCTTAGTCTTAGCATCATCAGGAGGTGGGCAAGTGGTGGTAGTGGTCTTCCCCAAGCAAGGTTTATATGGAACAGACACAGCCTCAGGGACAGCCAGCACTGAGTAACCATAACCATCTGATTCATTGTAGTCGGAGTCTTTGGGCTCAGAGTTGCTCAAGAGAGCATGGAATAGATGGATGATGGTAGGGCCAGACAAAGGGGGTGATTCTTTGTTGGAGGGAGGATCAGGAGGAGATAGGGGAGATTGGTCAGCAAAGAGTGTCTCTGCCTGTAAGCTTACCCTCTCTTTTCCCACCTGTTCCTTAGGGGTTCAACCCTCTATCCAAGGGTTGGTGCATGTACCTGAGTGGTGCCTTATTTGACCACAATTGTGACATCCTTGTCTCTTAGGCTGCCCACTTGAGCCCAGAGTCATAATGCACGGAGTACAATAAGTGGTTCCAGTGTTATTGGCCTTATTCTTGCAAATTACGGTACCCCATGGGTCAAGTGCATGTCCTGCAGGAGGGTCTTGATACTCTTCATTGAAGTAAGGGACACATTATGTGCCTTAAAGTGTAATCATAAGAGCTGGTTCACTTTCAGTGCATTAGAACATGCAGTATACGCCTCCCAGGGAGTCAGCTGGCAACTGGTGATGAGTTGTTGACCTTCAATGTAAAAGCGGTCAGCAAACTCAGCCAATGTTTCCTTATGTTTGAAGGCAATGTGCATAAAGGAATCCTTATTAACCTCCAGGATGAGGTTGCCTCCAAACTCTTTAATGAGAAGTTGCTTCATGTCTTCCCAAGTAACTATGGACTGGAGTTCAGGAACCACAACCTCTTAACAGGTAGGATGTAGAAAGGTAAGGACGTGTTCCATCTTTAGATCATATGTATCCCTTTGCATGGCAGTCTCATAGATTTTCAGGAAAGAAGCAATGGTGGAGGTCTTGGGGTTGAAGATCTGCTTGAATGTGGGTTTGTAGTTAGTATCAATAGAAAAAGATGTAGATTTACTATTTTAACCCTGATTAAGAACATTGATATGGGAGTTCCCTTTAAACTCAGACTCAGTGGAAGATTTTCTAGCCCATAGGAGACAAAAGCTTTCCTCCAAAGTGTCTAGAGTAGAACTGTTCTGTCCTCCAATGTCCCTGGCAGTTGATGCTATAGTTCCAATTGCCTTGATCCATATCTGGTAAAATCCAAGGTGCATAAAATCACTTTGATTCTATTGCCCATAGCCATAGTATGTGGCACCAGAGGAGATATCTTCTTGTTCATGGTCTCAGTATACATATTTGAATCTCCTTCCCCAAGATGTCTTGTCTATATTCAATTTCATTAGTCACAGAAGCCAAGTTGTCTAATGCAAGGGCATAATTAATTTGTGGCTGCCCTTCTAGTCTAGGAAAGCACTTGTGTTATTTGGCATCTTATTTCACCTTATCTTTCTCTTAATCTTCACTTTCACCTTCAGATCTGGAGGAAGAGTCCTCTTGATCATTAAGTTGTTGGTGTAGATAGGCAATCTCTCCTCTTAATGTGGCCTCCTAATCCATCAAGATGATAATGTAAGGATCAGGGGTAGGTACATTAGTTGAGACAGATTGGCAACAAGTGGTAGCCTTGAGCTCAGTAATGACCTCTTGAATATTGGCCTCAGATGTAGGAGAATTTTAAGGAGGAAGTATGGGTGTCACTAAGACAAGGGCAGCCACTTTATCATCAATGTACTTTTGGACTTGATGTAGTGTATCCACAATGGTAGCCTTATCAAGCTTGTATCTATGCTGTAGCTTTCTATCCCATTCATCCACACAGGCTCTAACCAAATTAAACTGGTCATTAATATGCTCTCGAATCTGATTGAGCTCTTCTACCAATGCCTCAAAGTCTTGTCAATAGCGTAATAAGACAGCCTCAATTTGACCTTGCCAGAAAATGTGATGGTCATCCAATTTTCACAGTGAATCCCTAATATACCCAGGAAAAGATTAAAAATAGTATTTGATGAAGAGGTCAAATACTCCTTGAAAGCTAGGGATTCACTTT
>QTSX02001633.1:28205-143339 GCA_014839935.2 Entomophthora muscae
TTGCTGTCAGATATACAAGAAAAGAGACTGTGTGTCCATTCTTGATCAACCATATTCTGAGCATGGTTGTTTTTCACTGTGATTGCCACTGAAGCCAGGAGCTGGTTTTAGGACCCCAATGCTAATTGATGGTGGACCAAGGAGGGCTGGATGGACTGGTTTACCAGCACACCAATGATTTCCATTAAATCCATAAAAGTAGGAGGATGACCAAAGTCTAATAAGAACAAATAGAAGTATTCAGAAGCATAACCAGGAAAGAGGCCAGGAATAGAGTGAATGTCCACTGTGCCAATGTGGAGTAGGGAGAAAACAGCAACATGTGCTTGATCAAGATCAAGGAAGAAAAGTAGAAAGGGGCCCAGGCAACATCATCATTATCATATGTGTTTTAGGAGAATCAGTAATATCCTCTTCAAGGGGAGGACTTAAAACCACAGTGGACCTGGGTACTTCAGTAACAATAGGAAAAGTACCAGAGAATTTGAAGGGGAACATAGTAATCAAGGGGCTGGCAGCCCCTGTAGTGAGTATATTTTTTTTCATTTTTGGTCTTTGGGACAACATCCAATATGACACAATGGGGAAACCTTTAATTGAAAGGTTTGGGGCTTGAAGCTAGTCTTGGGTTTTCATTCAGGATGAAATTAAGGGAAATACATTATTTCCTTGAAAATATTAAAGAGAGTTTCTTTTTAGTAAAATAGAAGGGATTATCTTGAAGATCATAAAATATAATACAAATTTAGATAAAATTGTCTTTATTTAGAGAGGGAATTCTACTTATATATTTGACTTGGAGCAGGAGATAATTTACTAGATATACAAGGGGCTGGTTAGGTTTGGAATTGTACCATAATTTTAATAAATAAGGTAATGAAATCTATATGTGTGGAGATTGCAGTTAATTCATTTCTAGAAAGAGGTAAACTATTGAAAGCAAAGGAAAACTCAACCAAGTCTTTGTAAGTATTTTTATATGCAAAACATATCAAAATAGCATCAATAGCACAATTTACATCATCAATCCATTGAGTTTCAAAGTACTCAATGAATGGAGCAAATTCTGCTTAATTTTTTATTAATATATGTGTGACAGAGGTGGGTGTTGTAGAAGGCTTTGATCTCCTCATTTTGTACTAGGAAAAGGGTAGCAAAGAATTTGAAAACATCCTTGGCTTCCTTTGTCCTTCAGAATTGACTAGCCCATGAAGATCTGTGAACTTTTGGAGGCAGCAGCAGAGTGCTTGCTGAAAGTGGAAATATCATCCCTGAGGGAAGCTCTTGAAAACTTGGATGAAATTATTAGTCTGAGACTGCTCAAAATCAACTACCAGATATTCATGGTAGGGCAAGCTCTCAGGTTGCTTTTAGGGTGGAGGTGTCTTCTACTTAGGAGGGGTCTTCTTCTTTTGCCCTCTGGTCTCCTTGGGCTCCTTTTTGATGGTGGGGAGGATTTCATCCAGTTTTCCTTTAAAATTTTCAGAGCATGGACATAGGTGTCCTGCTTCTTGTTGGGAAGGAAGTAGAAAACTAGAGGAAGGATTTGTTTGCCAGCCTGCCCATAGTTATTCCAAAGCTGGCTGAAGAGCTTTAGAAGATAGAGAAGGTGCCATCTGCAAGCCAGGTCTTGCACTTGAGTAGGCTCTGTAAATCCTGAGAGGTTGCAAAACAGATCATTATGTCCTTGTAAATAACACTGTCATAATTTAAAAGGCATTGCTCCTTATGGCGGGATAGCTTCTGCTCTTCAGTTAAGATTAACTGGTCAATGGGTGTTTCACTGACGCCTTTAGTACTCATAGCATACATCTGATAAGTGAGGTATCTATGCAATTTAAGGGTGTCATCAACAGAGGCAAGTTGGGAGTCATTTAAATTATTAAGAGCGTCATTAACAACCTCAGTGGAGGGTTTGTCCCTGGTGATAGGGATGACTTGAGAAAGGAACCAGAAGATCAGCTGATAAAGAGAGTCAAAATGCTCACTGCAGTTGTGGCCAACAGTTAATGTCTTAAATCTGGTGAAACCATAAGAGGTGAGACTTGCTGAGAAGCTAAGGGTATCATGTTTGAAGTGATGTTGGCAGATTGCCTTCTTCTATTCATTGCAGTTAAAGCTGCACCCCTTGTGGACAAAACCATCACCACACTTTCTTTGACATTGTGGGGTAACTCTCAGGAAATTAGTGGCACAGCAAAGGCGCCATTGCAGTGACATATGTTATTAACAGTGTTCACATCCCACAGCTCAATTTTTTCATCTACAGGCGCACCTGACTCAGGTTCCTACTCAGGCTCTGAAGTGGGGTCAGAGTGGGGGTTAAAATTGAAAAGCTTATCTTGGGGGTCAGAAGGAGAGTAAACAAAGAGAGATTGGATAGGGATAGGAGTGTTTCCTTCAGGATCTGATGATAGTGTGTGTGTCTTGATAAGTGCTTTGGCCTTTTATTTATACTTATTAGGAGTAGTCTTGGTCTCTTTAGCCTTTAAAGGATTGATGTTAATCTTTGTGGCCTTGGACACAGTTTTTTTTTGGTAGATTTGGAAGAAAACTAAGGGATGATTAGTATAAAGAGTGGGTAATTCAGGGGCATTTTTTAAATAAACAAGATGGTGTTTTCAATATAAAAGTATAAATTATCTTTATATAGGATTGTGGAAAATAACATAAAATATATAATATCAAAATTTAAATAGCCTTTTCAATATGTAGAAATGCTTTTTCCTGATGGTCTAAATATGCAAAACAATGAATTTTGAATGAAAACTTGCAGTCAAAATGGTGTATTTGAGATGCTGTAATTGAGATGCTGCAGGTCAGAAACATGAGTGATTCATATATTTTATTTTAAATTAAGAACCCACAGTGGAGCAATCACAACCAATCCAAAGATTAAATCTTTAAAATCTTAGAACTATCTTATAAATCTGGGGTCGAAAGTACCCAGCTGTTTAGAGGAGATTAAAAATACATATATACAGATTTTCATGAGCTTTCTTGATTTTTTATTAAGGTTATTTTTTCATGGAATAATACTATTGAAAAATTTAAAGCAATAATCAAGATTGAGAAATTGATATAATGTACTATGACGTCATAGGTAAATTCTCCTTATTGTCACATATTCATTGTTCATACTAAAACAGTTGTGTGTTATGAACCCCAGTGGAATGTGAAATAATGTAAATTGAAATGGCATAAATACCAATTTACATATTAAACCACTAATGAAAATTTTATTTTTAAGATCCTCTTTAATGTATTGCTGAATAAATAAAGAATAAAATGTATATAAAAAAGATTTTTTAAATGGCTGTGATAATGAATAATAGTACTGTTTTAGTGGCATTGTTTTAGGTTATTCTTATTTTAAGTGTCTTGGATTAATACTATAAGAAAATCTTTTGATAGTATAGAGCAAAACTTAACTTATTTACGGTATAAGTTTTAATTAGGTGATAGATGGCGTAAATCAAGAAGGCATAAATTTAAGATGATGTAAACACACTCCATCCTAAGGGATTTCTATGTAAATAAAGTTAGTGGAATAAGTGTTAATTAATTTGACTCAAAAAAGATAGCCCAATTTCAAAGTGTTTTAATATAAAATTATAAGTGAAGCTTAAATATTTTATTATTTATTATATTTTTTAGTGATTTAATAGTCCTAACACAATAACACCATCTTGGAATAAAATTGAGATGGCCTTTTTGAGATGATGTGTCCTACCATCAGATGTCCTCCATTTAAAGTATGCATGAACAATTGCTAGTGACAGCACCCTGGACCTCACTAGAGCTTTTTTATATTTTAATATGAGAAAACAGGTCATTTGGGTGCTTATTCTGCAATATTCTTCCAATTCAAAGAAGCTGTAGCCTAACTTTTACCAATACAAGAAACATGTTCAATAAGGAAGCCAGATGAGAAGGCCTTTATTCACTAAATTTTAAGAAAGAGGACATTCCCATTGAGAGGGCCAGTCCTTTGCCAAGAAATAAAAAAGAAACCAAGAAGAAAACTAAGAATCAAGATATAAAGATTTTCTGGTGATAATAGAGGGGGAAATTCATCTATTTACCACCAAATTCAGTGGAGAGGGGTTGGATATGAAAGTAAAGTTTGTAAGTTGAATTTGGATTTGAGGGATCCTATATAAAATAATCTAATTCAATTTGAGTAAACTTAGGCCAAATCAGAAAAGGTAGCAGTAGCTTTACAAAAAACTTGACAAGGAGAAAAAATATTACTTATCATTGTAACCTGGTAAATATATGTAGCTCTAGCCTCTAGGAAATCATGAAATAAAAGGTTTGTTGGTCCTAAATGAGCCAGAATGTTATTGAACTCCTGCAAACCTGTATTTTAAACAAGAATATCTCTGTTATCAGAAAGCCTCCCACAACTGTTCTCCATGTTGAAGCCATGTACTCCTTTAAGAAATAGGCCATTAAAATTGTTATGCTCCTATCTGAGGATAAGGTTGAAAAGCCTGTTTTTACACTGCTATAAACTAATTTGCTTGCTAGTCTGTGATACAAGACTCCACAATCATATATTCATCACATAGAACCTGGGTTATTGAAAAAGAAATTATAGGAACTTTTGACCATAAAAAATATCTCATCACTGATGGTGGCAAGGAGCTTGAAGGGAGAGGTGATTGAGCATCACTTTAAAGAATTCCCTGAAGTGCATATTAACTGCCCTGTTATATTCTCAGGCCAATAGTTGCATGAAGAAACTGAACAGGTATACAATCTACCCAGTGTCTATTCTCTACAGGATCATTCAAATCCCTCCCAGGTAGAGCACTGATCAGAAACTTCCCAATACTTTATGCTACAAAAGTAACAGATTTGAGGCCCGGGCAGGAATTGAACCCAATCCTAGCCACCAGGCAGGGCTAGTGAGCGGGGAAATTAGCCTGCATCTGGATTTTTGCTTTTCAAAATAAATCCAGGTGCAAGAATCATTCCCGCCCTGGTGGCAGCTGAGGGGCCTGTTCTGGGCCCCAAAAGCTACACCCAAGCCTTGGTTGGTTTGGCTGGGCCTGGGCAGGCTATTTTTAGCTGCCCAGTAAACCCAGATCAAGCCCACCCTTCATTAAGTAATTTGGGGTCCCCAATTGGGGACCCCTTTTTTAATCAAGTTCCTTGGGCTCAGGAAAGCCTGTCAAGCCAGTCCAAAAATAATGATCAAATTGGGAAAACCCCCATAACCCCAGAAGCCAATCCTGCCAGAACCAATGGCCAGCCAAGCCAAGCCAAGATGGACCACCCAAAAGCCAAACAACTGTTCCTGAAAACCCTAAAAATGACCATGAAGCATCCAACCAAACAGCAGAACCTGAGATGTCAAACCTTGCCACACAGATAGCACCAGAAGAATGCCCAGAGGCACCTGCATGAGAGTAAGTATATAAATCAGAAGCATTTGAAAAAGTTCTGTATTGTCATCCTTACCAAATAAAGTTGTTATGAACCTTTGGTTCACCAATCTGTTTCCATACATATTTTTGATACTCTTCCATCTGCATACACCCAAGCGCCAGTACCTGCCCACTGGGATAGATATCCAGACTTCAGTTGACAAAACCAAATCCTTTGACTACTACTGTCCACCCAACGCACCATTTGGCCCTGTGCATTTCACTGAGTATCCCCCAAATCCTGACCACAAAACCTGGACCTTGGAAGACTTGCAGTGGTACACCCACCCGAACGCCCCCAAGGAACCCTAACAAATTGTCTGTGTTGGCAAAGCAATTACCATCTACCCTTTGATGTTCAACAGGAAGTACAACAATCCTGCTGCCTACCTGGTCCCCATGGAACCACCCCCAACACCCAAACCAACCATCTCAACCCCACCCACCTCTGATGCCACTGGCCAGAGTAGTCAATTCCCGGGAGTGCTTTACCTGGTGCTCACAGGATTGATTGACTCTGCCTTGCCAGCAGCTGGGCCTTGGGCTGTGGCTGGGAAGGCCCTTTCCTATCTGGTAAAGTTAGGTCCCATCATCTGGTGGGTTATGCCAGTACCTGCTTTGACTCCTCCCTCACCTGCTGGAGCTCTGCGGTACTCTTGGTATCATAAAACTTTATGTAAAAATTAATTGCTGATCCAGGTTCACCCCCCAGCAGCCCAACATTCCCTTCCCCTGATGCATCAATGGGACCTATCATAAGAGGTTTTCTCCTCCAAGCCAAACAAACCAACTTTTGCCTTACCTTGTTCTTAGCCCAACAGTGTGATAAATCCTGAAACTCAGTACAAAGATGTTTTACTGTAGATTCAGAACCTAAAGGTAAAAATTCAGGATTGTAAATTTTTTTTGCGTGAACTCACCAACTTACTGGAATATTTTTCATCCTTTTAAATAAAAATTAAGTTTTTCTGGGATGAAAATTACTCCATTAAGTTGGTGAGTTCACGCAAAAAATATGAAAATCCCAAATTTTTACCTTTAGGTTCTGAATTTACAGTATAGGGAATTAAAAATGTTTATACACATGGTAATGTCAAAATAGCAGGCTCAACCCGCCAGCAAGGTTCCAAATAAGCGGGTTTGTGACCCACAATTTGATTACCTGTCCACTCAAAGACAGACTAGGAAGTCAACTCAAATTGCCAAATCCAACAACATGAACAGATGATGATCCCTTATGGTGGATACCTTGTTTTGGCGCTTGACTCATTACCAGAATCAAGCCACCCTCTTCACCATCCAGCTATGTGATCAACACAATCATGTTCCTGTTATCCTTGATTCACAATGACTATATAATCACTATCTCTCAATAAAGATTATTATCTAGCTTCTAAATATTTTTCCCCTTGTAACTCTTCTAAAACAGCACAGTTACCACATTAGTAGCACAGGTAAGTTGTCCATCCTACCTTATCTTGTAAAATTCTGCCTGTTGCCTGCACGTGCCGTGGACAAAAAATCCTTGACAGAATTATGTCTGGCCTCCTGCTGGACTGGACCCCGTACACCCCTGGTACTGAGATACCTGATGGCTTTGTCCTGTACCAGAACACGGTGATTCCACTACCTGCCTTTAACACCCTGTCTGCACAAGGGTTCTTTCAGGCTCCCTCCTCTATTCCATGACCAACCAACAAAAACACCATGCCCGCTTACATAGCCCAAAGACTGCAAAGCGCTGCTTTGGAACCTTTTGCTGGAGCCAACAACAACAACACTGTTGCATGGATCCAGTCTGCCCAGATCAAACTGGCCCAGATGGAATGCCCACAGCAATTTTGGATTGCAGAAATCTTCATTTGCCTGACCCACAACACTGGTACCTGGTGTGACAAGTGGCACAAAGAACACACCAACAAAAACTGGGATACCTTGAAGCAAGACTTCTTGGCAAGGTTTGTGCTTGAGGACATGGCGTTCATGATCATACACCAAGTAAAGAACCTAACCCAGACAGGCACCGTGAAGAAACTCACCTGCGCCTACAAGGAACTCCAACTTTGTGCACCATCTGACATGGCCTTTGAAACCCCAGATACACACCTCATGTACTACAACGCCCTTAAGTTACATGTAATGAGACACATGAACCTGGACCAAGTGACCACCCTACAAAGCCTGTACCGCAAAGTGGAGAAAGCGGAACAAACATCCAACACCCTTCATAAGGCACAAACTGAAAAACAAGAGAGACCCAAGGATTCCCACACAGGCAGGCGCTCCACTCAATCACCCCTGGAAGCAACAGGAATAACACCAACCATAAACCCACAAGCTCAAACAGACATGGGAATGGAAACAATGGTCAGTCAAATTGTACTCATTTCTGTTTTACTGCCATGCAAGGCAATCAAGATGAAGGAAAAGCCCGGGGAGAGCATTAAGCAAGCCAAGCTCTCCCCACACAACTCCCAACTTGCCCAACAATGAGTACCAACCCAAGGACGTGGACCAATGTCCAATGATCCAAGTACCCTTGCAGGACCCAGTACTGTACACCATTGTCAGACATCCCAATAAACTGATGTCCTATCCTTTCTGTTTTTGCAGTTACACAGGCTCAGCACTCCTGGACTTGGGTGCAGATCAAACACTAGTTAACAGCAGCTTTGTAGATAAGTTCAAGCTAGCCACCAATCCTTTGCGGATTAAAAACATGGCCCTGGCTGATGAACATCACATTGCCGTGACAAGGGAAACTGACCCCTTCTCTGTCATGCTCAAGAACCTCCACTCCACCATCCAAGGTCCCGTCATTGACTTCCCAAAATTTTACATTGTATTGGGGTTAGATTGGTTACAAAAGAACAATCCTCACGTAGACTGAGCAACCTCAGTGTTGACCATTAAGTGTGAAGGTTTCAACCACCAGATCTACCCTGACTCAGTGGACCAACTCCTACACAACCACATCTTTGTGCGCATCACAGAGACCCTGGATGAGAAGGAAAACCTGAAGGCAATTGACTGGGACTCCTTCCAGTAAAAGATCATACACTTCAAAAATCACCAGGATACCTCCACACCTCAGGACCGTGAGATTGTGGCCCATCATCCAGAAATCTTTGAGGAAGCTCTACCTGGGTTTCCCCCTGAGAAACACATCCAACATTCCATCCAGATCAAAGGAGCTGTACCCAAAGCACATTCTATCTACAGGATGACCCCAAAAAAAGACAACACTCTACATGCTTACCTCAAAGAAGCCTTGGAGAAAGGACTTATCTGCCCCTCACAGTCTCCTTTTGGGGCCGCCATATTCTTTGTGGCCAAGAAGGACAGTACCTTACGTCTGGTCACAGACTACTGAGCCCTAAACAAAGTTACCATCAAGAATTTTTATCCATTACTACTGATTGACAATCTCTTTGACGCCTTGGGAGGAGTCACAGTCTTCTCCAAGATTGACCTGACGGCAGGCTACAACCAGATTTGTATTAAGGAGGAAGACATCCCCAAAACAGCCTTCTGCACTATATACGGCTCATACAAATGTGTGGTGCTCAACTTTGGCATGACAAACGCCCCTTCCACCTTTGTGACTTTCATGAACAAAGTATTTGCTCTGCACATAGGCAAGCATGTCCTAGTTTACCTAGACAACACCATCATCTACAGCCCCTTAGTGGAACAGTACCACAAGAACCTAGAGGCAGTCTTTGCTACCCTGGCACAGCACAAACTGTTGGCCAAACCCTCCAAGTGCCATTTCTTCTGCAAGCAATTACCCTTTCTGGGACACATAGTCTCAAAGGACAGCATCAAACCCAACAGTCAAAAGATACAGGCCATCTGCAAGATGCCACCACCCAAGGATAAGTTGGAACTCCGCACCTTCTTGGGAATGGTGGCCTATGTACGCCACTTCATACCTGACTGTGGTGTTTTGACTGCCCCCTTATCCTCCATAACAGACGCCAAATCTAAGTTTGTGTGTCCTCCCAATGTGACCTCTGTTTTAGACGCCTCAAGGAGAAGATCACAATAGCTCCTATCCTGCAATACCCCAAACATGACAGGGAATATCAAATGGAAACCAACGCCTCAGATGCATCTATTGGGGGAGTACTACAAATCAAAAATAATGATGGTGACTTCCTGCCTGTAGCTTATGAATCACAAAAGTTGACAGATGGCAAGTTTTGATACCCTATCCACAACAAGGAACTGCTGTCCATCATGCACTGTCTAGTCAAATGGTGTTGTTATCTAGAACAGCAGAAAGAATTCACAGCATTAACCAGCCACAAGTCACTCATATATTTCAAAACTCAAGCAACTCTATCTCACCGCCAAGCCTGCTGGATGGAGCTCTTGGAGAGATTCAATATGCTCATACAGTATAAACCTGGTCCCAAGCTTACCATGGCAGACACCCTCTCACGCCTATATGTCTATGCCATAAGAGAGAAAAATGGGCTTGACCCAGACTGGCCTCTCTTGGTGCTACAAACAAAAGATAAGGGCTTCCTTCCTGGTACAACCAACATAACCAAGGAAACAGTCATCAAAAACAAACACCTATTTGCTGACGTGTACAGGACCCTGCACAGAAAAATGTCCAACAATACTACCATCCCTTATATCCCCACACACCAGTGATTAGACACCATCCTATGATATCACAGAGACCTTGGACACACCAAAAGTCAAAACCTATATGAGTTCCTTAAACACAAGGCCTGGTGGCCAACCCTATATCATGACGTTCAGGAAGTCCTAGACCAATGTGAGGTATGCAAGAAATTCACCAAAAGCAAAACCCCTCCAAAATTAGTACTACCCATCCGCACACAACTACCCTTCAAGGTGTGGGCCCTAGACATTGCCAGCCCTATCCAAGGAAAACATAATGATAAGAAATACATCATCACCGCCATAGTCTTTGGTACATGATGGCCAGTAGCCCAAGCAGTAAAGGCGCACACTGGCAATGACGTACAACAATTCATAGGGAAAGAGATATTCAGCAAGTTTGGAAAGCCAGAACTCCTGATAACCAATGGAGGGAAAGAATTGACCTCCAAAAACACCAACATATACCTTGCTAAAAATGGGGTCAAACATACTGTGATAACACCATACCACCCACAGGCCAATGGACGTGTAGAGCGGCTTAAAAGCATCCTTGTGCAAGCCTTAGCTAAGCTCTATGCTGGGAGACCTGAAGACTGATATAAGCAGCTATTGACTGCATTACTTGTGTGCCAAACCCAAGTGAACAGATCCACCGTAAAAAGCTCTTTTGAGTTGGTATACGGCACACAGCCAAATATCATTCAAGCATTAACAGGACCCAAAATGGAAATCCCAAGTAAAGTCCCCCTGCACTCAGACCCTCAAGTTATAGAGGTCAACAGCAAGCAAACAGAAAAAGGAAATGAATTTCTGAAAAAAACCTTTGTCCCCATCCAAGATAGACATGAAGTTGGGGACAAAGTTTGGGTCATGAACGTTGATAAAAGAAAACTACAACCCAAGAAAGTAGGTCCAGCAATCATTATAAAGTAAACAACAATAACACTTACCTTGTGCAAGGACTCAGGAAGTGCAAACAAGACAAAACCCTGCACCATGATTGCCTGAGACCCTGCAAAGCAAACCAAAAACAACATGAGACCGCCCTGCCCACCACAGAACAACAGTTAGTCCAGTATGGCGCCTGGGCTCCTGACAACCTACCTCCAGAGGAGGCCAACCTTCAGTGGGGGGGTCAAAACAGCAGGCTCAACCTGCCAGCAAGGTTACAAACAAGCGGGTTTGTGACCTGCAATCCAATTACCCGGCCACTCAAAGCCAGACTAGGAAGTCAACTTGAATTTCCAAATACAACAACATGAAAAGATAACAATCCCTTATGGTGGATACCTTGTTTTGGCGCTTGACTCATTACCAGGATCAAGCCACCATCTTCACCATCTAGCTGTGTGATCAACACAATCATGTTTCTATTATCCTTGATTCACAATGACTATATAATCACTATCTCTCAATAAAGATTATTATCTAGCTTCTAAATATTTTTCCCCTTGTAACTCTGCTAAAACAGCACAGTTACAACAGTAAAGTATGTGGACCCTGGGTATATGTTCCATCCACTAAAATCCAGACTTGAACTAGCCTTTTTGGGCACATTAAATGTTATTTTATCTGTTATAAAAGGAATCCTACTGTAAAGGATGCTTCAGGAAATCTCAAGAAGCTTCCCTGCAGCTGAATAATTCTGTGCTGCTCAATTTTCACATAGAAGTTCTTTTTGGGTGTTCTGCTTTTAAGGAAATCTGGTGTAGTGATCTACTAAACATGCTCTAAAACTCTTTTCTTAAATCTTTACCTATGCTAGTTAAAGTAGTAGCCAATTTTAAACAGGATGAATAAAATATCAGGTAAAGCTTCTGTTTACTTGCTCAATCAAGAAGGGAGAGCTTTGGCTTGCTTGGTGCCACTAAAAAGGGGATAAAGCAGTATGTATCTTGCAACTAACTTGATTTGGAGTATCTATCATAAAGTCAATTGTTGGATTGGGTTGAAGATCTAATTGCTGTCAAATCTGTGCTATTGATAAACACATTGATTTCTGCATTAAACCCCCACTATTGATCCAAAAATGGCTTTAACCCCCAAAGGCAACAGTTAGATTGCACAATTTCTCTGTACACATGCTGATTTGTTGTCAATAGCCTATGATAGTCATTTAAGGTTGTCAAATCTGTACTGGAAGCAGCATAAATGTGAAACCATGTGTTTTCTGAAAATTTTCACAGATACTCATCCTTATTGAGGGTGTAACTGGTACCCAATTACAAAGGGGAGTGATACAACAATGATCTTTTGAATTTTCTTTTGAAGTGACTCATAGTATATGGTGGTGGTACAAGAGCTGACATGTGGTTTCAAAATAAAATTTTCCAATATCCGTTTTTTCTTCTTATTAAGGAACTATACCAGTACCCAGCCATGAACCGTTTATCAAATCATAGCAATATGAACAGCATCTTTTTTTCTCTATTGAAAAAATAAAGCCTGCTCATATCACTATAAAATTTCTTGTTACTAGCAGTAGAAGCCTCTTACTTTTACAGCTTTTCTCTTGGAGCTTGTTGTAATTTCAGGCTTACGCAAGGCCTATGGGACAGGAACCCCTGCAATGGCAGAGCCTAACCCTGTTGTCCTGGGACTGGCTGACTATTAAGTGAAGACTTGAAATAGATGTATAGATAAAGCTTATTTATTAAGAATTGAAATGAGGGGGTTATATAGCCACTCATTCCATCTTCAGGATGAATAGAGGGCAACATGAACAGTCATGTGAACATTCAGGAAAGGTTCTATTGATCCTAGTATATCATGTGAGGGATCTATAGAGATCAAGTGATACTGGATAAGTCTCAGAATAAGTTTCGAGTCCCTAGTTTCAGATATATGAGCTCAACAAGGCAGGCACTGGTTTGGAGCTTGATAAGAGGAACAATGTATTATTATCCAGTAATAGAATCACAAACACTGCTGTATCTCTGGAAGTATTGAAGATTGGATCAAAGTAGAATAAGTCTTTATAGGGTAGTTTTTCAAGGAAAGTGTGATAGTGCAATAATATTGATAGGCTGAATATTGATTAAGCCCAAATTGATAGCATCAATGATATTGTATATATGGATCAAATTAGTACTAAGCATATCATAGTGAGATATCTTAATACCAAAATTCACGACAGAGCTTACTTTGTTTTTCTCCCCATTTAATTACCTCAAATCATTTTGGTTGCAGTAAATTTTTTTTGCTTAGCTGTAACATAATTCTAAATATTATTTATGGTTTCCTTCTTGATTCCCTAAAGTTGGTTTTACTTTTGGCTAGTATCACCAGAAGTGATAAGATTTTCAAGTGTTTTTTGTAGTGGTGCCCTTGCTCTAGGAGCTTGATTCTTAGAATATTACATGCTTTAGATGCCCACCTCCCATGCTGTAAAAGCACGCTTGTATCCCTTGGAAAACATTATAAGAGAACTCATGTACCCTACTTGCATTAATTTAAATGTTGACTAAATGAACTGAAACAAAAATTTTATCAATAGTATGTGCCAAATATGGCTTTTGGAAAACTATTTTGGCTCAGAATCTTTTAAGAGCATCTCTTCTCTTTTAATCCCACTCAAGGCTTTATATGCCTTGTTTCATCAGCACTTAACCTTTATGGCCTCTCATCTATTATAAACTTATTTAAACAGGCTAAATTTTTTGTCCCAGTGCCAATAAATAGCAGTTTTAATATTATTTGTCCACAACTTTATTCCTTAATCAAGCCAAATATGCAGTAAAAGGATGCCAGAATATTTTAAAAGTGCTATCAAATATTTGATGATGCTATAAGATCTACACTGCTTTGCATGTCAGCTGTTTCTATCCACTTTATGATATTGATACCATATGTTAGCCCTTCCTTAAGAAAAGGTATAAAGCAGAAGTGATGAGTCCTTGAAAAGCTATCAACCTAATTACAAATATCTGTGGCTTGAATGAATTTGATAAAGGCCAAAGTCAATATTAGGCAAGCTAAGTTGGGAAGCTGAGATCTCAAAGCTAAGAAACTTACAAATAAGGAGTGCAATTTAATTTGCTTTAATAAAGATGACTCAGCTAACAGGATCCTACTCTTTATTGAAGCTAAAATTCAAAATATATAATCTTTTTTAAAAAGTTCTTCTCTAGTCTAATACATCTGTTTCCCCTGTAACAATGCTAAAATAGCAAAGTTACAACTAGAGTAATTAAGAGACCCTGGAAACCCTCTACACTGGTTATTTGGCATATTTATGTTTACTGGATTTTTCATACATAAGGTATGTTTGATATATGTTCTCTATTTTTTTCTGGTATTAATGTCTACTATTTAAGTTGGAAATCTTATAAACAATATAATACCAGCTTAGGAGGGATAACAAGATTTACCAAGGCCTCATCCAACAAGTATGCTTTCCCTAGCATTGTTGGAAGCTGCTGTATATCTCAAAGCATCAAGCATCTCATAAATCTTTTGACTGATATCAATATAATCATTTCCATGTACCTCTGCTGATTAGCTTGAACCACTTGAAATGTTGTAAAAGCTATTTAAATGTAATAAACAAATACATTTAATGCTTTCATTGTCACTTCAAATGATTTTTATATCACCAGAATAGACTATCTGTTTAGTGTGCAGCTATGGGTATGCACCTCATCACTAGGAACCAATATATGGCATCATAGCATTGTTTTAAGTATTTTAATTCATATCAATGCCGTTTTTATTTGAGGTATTTTCAACTGAGCTTGTGGAAAAATTTTAGCCTAGCATAGGAGTGGAAGTGGAGACCATTAGTTTTAAATGACTCACAATGTAAGCTGGATGCTACTGTGACGGAAATCACGGGATAGTATGAAGCCGTTTCTAAGTGAAGGGGAATTACCACCCAAATCCACATAGAATTAATGATTAATCACCAACGCGGCTTTAGATATTTTTTTGTGAAATTTCCAATTGTAACTCCAGGATTAAGTAGAACAATTAGTCCTAACCAAATTAGTCCAAGATAAATGACCTGGAAAAGCATCAATGCATCTTCAGCGTAAAATTCTGGGCATTGGGAAGTAACACAATTTTCAGTTTCCAGAATGGGGAGGAGCTCCAAGATTGGCTGGCATGAAATTGATATTGGGCAGCACCAACAACAAAGTTCCAACTTCAGGGCCCCATCTTCCAGAAATGATTTGGTTCAGAATCAGATTGTACAGAATATACCGCAACAACCTGATCACAGGATGCATTTTTTTAAAATGGAAATTAGAACTTGGGATAAATGATTTTTATTGAGTAGATTTAGGAGGACTCAACTCTTAGAGTTGAAACAGGGAAAATTATTCAATATATATCAGAAAAATTGACTAAGCAATACCACCTGAGTCTTGACCTCCTATTCCTTCCACATTGTCAAGTAAGTATCTGGTCCAGGTTGCAAAGAACCCTTGAATGACCAATTTCTGACAACCCTGCCAATTAACAAGCTTATATCAGGTGACCCTCAAATTACGTCAATTTATCAATTTCAGTTTAAAAGGGGGGGCTGGTTTCAGCTGGCAGACTGGAGCAGCCATGACCCATTTTCAATCAACCATTTGGTTTAAATCCGTTAACTTGTTCAATTTCAATACAGGTTTCCCAGCTTTCCAGGCCTTCTTACTTGGACAGACAATACCTGGCATTATGGAACCTACTGTGACATTACCCTCCGCTTTAGCCCTGAGCACAATACCACCATCTGGGAGATGTGATAAGGAGAAATTCTTATGGGCAGGTGGGAGTTTCATTGCGGCTAAGGTAAGTTCAGGTTTACCAATAGCAGTGTGATTATGCTTGTAGAACTCATGGGTCAGATCTGAGGAATTTGAACAATTGTAGTGAGGAACCCAGGAGTTTTCAGAATCAGGATAACCCTTCCAAGACACCAAATATTCCAAACGGCGGCAATTCTTGCAGGAAGCCAGAATACAATTTAACTCATACTCAGGTTCTCCTTCCACAAGAATGGGTTGGGAAGAGGGAGTCTCTGTTCCTTTGAAGGGAGTAAGAAGACATTCATGAAAGGTGTGGAAAATCTTGAAATAAGGAGGTAAATCTAGCCAATAGGCAGAGGGACCAATCTGACGTTCTACCTTGAAGTGATCAACTTGCTTGGGACCTAATTTGCGACAGAGAACCTTAAGTTTCATATTGCAAGCATCAACCATGACTAGATCACCTGGCCTGTAAGTCAGACTCTCCTGGCGCTTACAATCTGCGTATTCCTTGTAAGTTGTCACAGCGGCGGCAAGAGTAACTTGGAGCTCCTGATGGACCTGCTTCAATGCAGCGGCTTGATCAGTTGCAGCTTCCACGTTGCTAACCAAATGAGGACCCATGTTGGAAGAAGGATTGTAACCCACATTGGCATAAAATGGCAATATTTGAGTTGACATGTGCAGGACGTTATTATATTTGAACTCTGCCATGGGTAGATTATCACACCAGTCATCTTGTTGCGCATTAGTATAGCAACGTAGGTAGACCTCCAAACTTTGGTTTATCCTCTCCGTTTTTCCGTTGGATTGGGGGTGGAAAGCAGTAGAGCGGCACAATTTGATACCAAGGATTCCAGTAAAAGCTTCCCAGAACTGAGCAATAAATTGAGGCCCACAGTCACTTACAATATCCATTGGGATGCCATGGAGGGAGAAGATTCTGTTCACAAATAACCTAGTGGTTTCCACCAAAGTAATTGTGGTTGAGCAAGGTACAAAGTGTGCCATCTTTGTGAAACAATCAACCACCATCATGATTGTGTTAAACCCATTAGAATTGGGAAGCTCACTGATGAAATCCACCAACACAGACATCCAGGGTCCCGCAGCAGGCTGTAGTAGAATCAGTAGTCTTATTCCAACTGGCCTTGGATCAAACACATACCAGGCAATCTCAAACAAAAGCTGCTACCTGCACAGTCAAACCTTTCCAGGAAAAATGGCAGTGGATTAGTTCCACTGTTTTATTTTTCCCTGGATGACCAGCTGTTGGACAGGTATGATTAGCCTCCATGATTTCATCCCAAATAGTGCCCTCAAGAACCCACAAGCAATCTTGATGATATAGGACTGGACTAATCTTATGATAACCCTGAGGCTGACCCACTGGGTTTGCGCATGCTAGCTCTAATAGCCTATCATAGCCTTTGGACAAAGGTTGCAGAAACTTAACCTTGGAATACAAGTCCAGATCTGTGCCCTCAGCTAAAGACATGGTGGCTAATGTAGCCGGCGGAGGCAATACAAAAGGCATCACAGCCTTGTCTGGAATCATAGTATGAGTATTAAACTTGGCATCCATACTAGAATTTGGGAGATGGGAAGGGTTTCTGCTCAGCGCATCTGCCAAGTGTTTGTCTAATCCCTTAATAAACTCATAGCGGAACTTGTATCTTGTCAGGTCACCATGCCATCTGGATTGACAACCCAACAAAACCCTGGGTTTTCAATAATATAGAAGAGCTTTGTGGTCAGTTCTTACTACAAATGAATGACGTGCCAACATGAGATGGTGATGCCAATGCTTTAACAATTCCACAACAGCCAACAATTCCTTATCATAAATCATTTAGTTGTGTTCTTGAGCCTCCATCTTCTAGGAGAAATACCCTACAGGTCTCTCAATCCCGTCACTAGCTGTCTGCAACAGCACACCAGCCACAGTGTATTTAGATGCATTGGTGGAAACCACAAAAGGAAGCTCAGGATTCACATGTCTTAGCACTGGGGAGGACAACAAAAGAGCCTTGACTGCTGAGAAGGCACTTGCACACTCAGGCGTCCAGACTAAAGTTATCTATCCACTAGCCAAATATAAAGGGGCAGCCACCTCAGACAAGTGGGGGGTGAATTTCTTCAAGAACGTACATGTACCCAAGAAACTACAAAGTTGGGATACTATCACTGGCGTAGCAAACTCTCAAACTGCAGCTTCCTTGTCAGGGGCAATGGTGTGGCCATCCTCAAAGATAATATTGTCAAGAAAGGTAACCTTACATTTAAAAAATTTGTACTTACTCCTTTTGATGATCAAGTTTGCTTGGAGAATGCGCTCTACAACTGCCAACAAGTGGGCCTTATGAGACTCCTCATTGGAGAAAACACCAAGATATCATCCATATATGTGATGGCGCAAACACCTAGGAGATCCCCCAGGACTGAATCAATTAACTGCTGAAAGCAAGCTGGGGCATTCTTCAATCCAAAAGGCATTACACAGAACTGGAAGATACTCTTCTTTGTTCTGAATACTGTTAACCATTCAATTTCTTCTGCAATCCTGATTTGATTGAAAGCATTCAACAGATCCAGTTTTGAGAATACTTTGGCCTTCTCAACACACCTAGAGATCTGTGCTGCAAGGGGTAAAGGGTAAGAATCTGGAATTGTAATGTTATTCAAATTCCCGTAGTCAATACAAGGACAAAGAGACCCATCTGACTTCTGAACAAACAATAACAGGGAGCAAATTGACAAAGCCTTCTTAAAAATGTAGCCTTTTGCCAACATGTCACAAGTCCACTCTTGCAAACATGAGTCTTCCTTCAAGGTTAAAGGGTAAATAGGAGACGCAATTCTAATCAGATCAACAGTAACCTTAAAGTCAAAGTCAAACTGAGTGTGCTTGGGAAGGACCTTGCCTCTGGTGGCGTCAAATGCTGCGGACCAGGGTTGTAAGCATGCTGGTAAATCCAAACTTACGGGGACAGGGACAGGAAACAATTGTATGGTCTGTGATGATTGCTCCAATTTAGACATATCCAACAGCGGAATATGAATAGTTATACCCAAAGAATGTTCCACCTGCAGCTCATTTTTCTCCAGTAAGGTCAATACATTATGATCTCTCCACCAACTCACTCCCAAAATGATAGGGTACATCAGGGTAGAGCAAACAGAAAACCTTGCAGTAAAGGACTGACCTGCAACTATAAAAGTAACTGGCTTCTTCAACTGGAAAGAGGGAAAAGTTTGACAGTTCCCACCCCTAACAAGCATTCCCAGGTGGTACTTGAGTTGTAGCAAGTTGGTAGTCTCCACACTCATGAAATTTTTAGAAGCACCTGTATACAACAAAATAGCTGGCTGATAGATAGTCTGACCATTATCAATGCTACCATAGAACAAGAAGTAACCAGAAGTAGATTTATTTGCAGCAAAGGTAGCAATCTTGGCAGGGTCTTGTTTTTCATTGGCAGTACAGACGGCAGCTAAGGAGGCAGGATGGAAGAACAGGGTTATCACAATCAATGGGAACCAGGGGCAACTCTTTGGACGTAATTCTGGAAGATTTTGTAGGTACAACATGCTAAAGCATTGCCAAGGAACTATCAGGACCGGATACTACGGGGGCCTCCTTTACATTGCTGGGATTGTTCACCACCGCCAATTGTAGCTGAGACAAGCTAGGGGGAGAAAAATCTTGGCTATGGTTGGAAGGAACTACTGTGGAGCAAGGACCAGAAAACCAGGAGTGCACAGCGGGTTTATCCTCAATTACCAACGTACCTTGCTTGGAAATAGACAGATTTGAGACCAGAGAAAGAATTTGGCTTACCAGGGCCTCAGTTGTGGTTAACAGGGAATCCCAAACCACCAAATTCTGGGCAGTCTGGTCAACTGCTAACCACAACACTGAGAGTTTATTCACCTCGTGAACATCAATTGTACGGCAGTAGGCGAGAAACTGAGGAAGGAAAATCAAAAGCAGAGTAGTACCCTGATGGAAGGCATACAGCTTACAATATACTTTGAACTCCTCAATAGATACACACAAATTTTTAACAAAGGATAGAGATGCACTCTCAGTTAAAACACGTGGATTGTGCTCTACCGCGGACAACAACCATTCATGAGCATCTTCAGAAACCTTTGTCATCACATGGTAAACTTGGGATTTGTGACTAAGGCTCAAGCCGGAATAAAATGATAATGCTGACAAAACTTCACGCAAAATCTCATCAGTGGGTGGAGCAGGAAAATAATCTGGATGCCAAAATGACATGACGCGACAGAAATAGGAAACAGAGAATCCAGTCTCAACAACTGCAACTGGAGATGGAAACCACAAATTAAAGAAAAGCCCAAACTGAAAACTCAGAAATGAACTGATGCAAATAAACATGGTAAACACAGATATCTCAACGGAGCAGGAGAAAAGAAACACAAATTCATGACAAACTTCTTCCAAAAACTCAGAAGTAGAAGAGTTGAGTAATGTGACGGAAATCACGGGATAGTATGAAGCCGTTTCTAAGTGATGGGGAATTACCACCCAAATCCACATAGAATTAATGATTAACCACCAACGCAGCTTTAGATATTTTTTTGTGAAATTTCCAATTGTAACTCCAGGATTAAGTAGAACAATTAGTCCTAACCAAATTAGTCCAAGATAAATGACCTGGAAAAGCATCAATGCATCTTCAGCGTAAAATTCTGGGCATTGGGAAGTAACACAATTTTCAGTTTCCAGAATGGGGGGAGCTCCAAGATTGGCTGGCATGAAATTGATATTGGGCAGCACCAACGACAAAGTTCCAACTGCAGGGCCCCATCTTCCAGAAATGATTTGGTTCAGAATCAGATTGTACGGAATATACTGCAACAACCCAATCACAGGATGCATTTTTTTAAAATGGAAATTAGAACTTGGGATAAATGATTTTTATTGAGTAAATTTAGGAGGACTCAACTCTTAGAGTTGAAACAGGGAAAATTATTCAATATATATCAGAAAAATTGACTAAGCAATACCACCTGAGTCTTGACCTCCTATTCCTTCCACATTGTCAAGTTAGTATCTGGTCCAGGTTGTAAAGAACCCTTGAATGACCAGTTTCTGACGACCCTGCCAATTAACAAGCTTACATTGGGTGACCCTCAAATTACGTCAATTTATCAAAGTCAGTTTGAAAGGGGGAGCTGGTTTCAGCTGGCAGACTGGAGCAGCCGTGACCCATTTTTGATCAACTGTTTGGTTTAAATCCGTTAACTTGGTCAATTTTGATACAGGTTTCCCGGCTTTCCAAGCCTTCTTACTTGGACAGACAATACCCAGCATTTTGGAACCTACCGTGACAGCTACCATCCAAGGTATGCTTATCACTACATCATTTAGTCATTCATTTAATTTTAAGCTGGTAAATCATTATAGCTGTTATTGTTGAAGTTGAAAAGGGCGAGTTTTTTCGCAGGTTAATCCCGGATTTTTTATTTTTCTTTTTGAGCCCAGCATAGCGGTTTGATTTCCACGCTTTCAATTTTAGCCGCTTTGCCTGTGGAACTGGCCCTCTGAAAAATTTGCCTGGTAAATTAGATATCCATAGACGGATTCTGAAGCAAACGACGCAGATCAAATAACATGTCCATGCAATTTTTTTTAGCCATACAGATATTTTTATTCACATTTTTGTGTTATCTTAATAATTATATACCATTGATCTTTAAGGTTTAGACATGTGATATAATACAATGGGTAAATATAGATACAGTGCTGATGATTTTTTATGCTTATTATAATAAAAGCTTTTGATTTATCCTTAAGAATGCTTATCTAGGGATGGCAAGGAGAAGGCCTTAGGTCAAACTTGTTATCGATGTGATGTATCATAGGTACTAGTTGAGCTTTGAGTGATGTATAACACCCCTGAAGAAGGGATATATGAAGTGGCAATAGAATATGAGTTTTAAAATTTTGCAGTTGATTCAGAACTTGCAAAGGGAGTTGAGATTTTAGCAGCACTGGTTGATAGAGGTTGCTCAGTGGAGATACTAATTGGATGGGCAGAATACGACAATAATAAGATAAGAAATAAGAATTCGGTGAAATTATACTGTGGATAAGAACCTAATTTTCACAGAATCCTATAAATTCCAAATAGAAACCACTTTTTAACCAAACTCGTGAAGTGAATGAGCCTTATTGTGAGATTGGACACAAAGACCGGTTTATCAATGTCCATTCATTCTCAATAAACTAGAATTCAACCAATAGATGATACCTCCGAAAGGGGCAACGAATCAAACCATTAAGATGAAAGTTATAGTTGGATCAAAAATAAGAAACCAATCATATGGCACGGGGTAGAATTATAATTCCCAAAAAAGTTCCTTAGATAAGAGAATCGAATTTATATTTACAAATAGGAGCTCCTATTGCCACATGATTATGAATATCAAAAAGAAGGGCCAGTCGGTAGCGGCGTTCATTTCAAATCTTTATCAGTAAGAACAAACTTGGTTCCTAAGTAACACTTAGACTACTCAACAGCGAGACATACCCCACAGCTATCACATGGAATAAAGACAGCCCTGGCTTCACCATCCACGACGCAAAAGCATTTGAGATGATTGTCTGTCGCCATTTCCGCAATGCATCAGCTAAATCATTCTACCGCCAACTCCAAGTAAACCAATCAACTGTTAACTAACCTCAGATATACGGCTTCAAACGAACCTCTGATCGACGCAGAACAAGGCGGACCACTCAAACATATGATGCAAGCTTTCATCACAACCACTTCAATCCCAACCGCCCTGATGAACTTTTCCTAATCAGACGAGAGACGCTTAAACCATCCTCCAAATTCAAGTACTTCCACTACAAGCCAAAGACCCAGGAAAAAGACAATTCAGCATGTAAAATCTTACCGAAGCAGGAACAAGACGAAGATATCCCACTTCTGAATTTTCCTCCTGATTATCCATGGTTCCTTGAGTATTTATAAGGTTTACTAAGCAATCAAATTACTTGCTGTTTTTTAAGACTCGAGGTCAAATATATCATACATCTTATATTATAAAGACAGCCATAATTACTCTTGATTACAGTGGTTCTGATAGCTAACTTTCATGGTTTCTTTGTAATTTTCCGTTTTTAAAGCACAAATGTTTAGCTAATGACCTAAAATTGATCTATCAAGTTTATTGGACCTCTTTTCACTAATAGGTACTTTTATTATTTATAATTTTCCTGTTTAATACCTCTGACCTTATCTAGCTAGGAAATATTTACACTATATGATTCTATCATTTCATTGTGGCTTCAACACTACAAATGAGTACATGCTACCACAAAAACACTTGCGATGATTATGCAAGTTTGACTGATTTGAGACATTTAACTTCTAAACTTGAAAGCCTCTGCTATAGTAGTTTTACCCGGAATCAAAAATTCTTTCTTGAAAAGATTCACAATCCTCTTACAAAAAGTGTTGAACCATTTCAAGAACTTGCCGCATTAATATCATTCTCTGGGTTGAGACTCTTTCAGAATCCGATTCC
Organism: Entomophthora muscae; assembly: GCA_014839935.2. Lineage (NCBI taxonomy): Eukaryota > Fungi > Entomophthoromycota > Entomophthoromycetes > Entomophthorales > Entomophthoraceae > Entomophthora > Entomophthora muscae. The sequence continues at coordinate 51,586 of QTSX02001633.1, forward strand.
CGCATTAGGACTCCAACTCTGCCAGGATTTCTTGGGAGTATCAGTAAGCTTTAAGCTAGGAGATGGATGAATAGAAACAACTTAAAAATATATAGTGAGTTAATATAAGCTTCCCGTTCAACAAATCTAAAGTCCTGATTCTCTAGGAAAAGTACCTGAACCCCAATGAATGCCACGTAGAACATTTAATCCAACTATACATGGATTTTCACCAATACACAAGTTTTCCTGATACTCTAATTGTATAATCTACTTTTAGAGAACTCTAAAACACCACATAATTTAATCAAGATGATGCATCAACTTTCTTATAAGGACAAGTTCCTTGGGAAAAAAGTTCAAAAATTGAAACACTATGTAGGGTGCAAAATTCAAAAATATCAAAGACCAAAGCGTGAAAGTGATTTTCCAGGCATTAACTTTGAAGCCAAGCATATCACAGAAGTATATATATGAAAATTATAGACTAACAACTTCTTAAAGGCTAAAGAGACCCTAAAGGTTTCATTTCTGCAATAAAAACTATAAAATAGCTGATAAAAAGCTCTTAAACTAGCTGTTATAAAAGAAATCAACTTCACTTTTTTAAAAAAAGTTGCACCATAATTCATATAAAACTTCATTTAATAAACATAGAATAGAAATAGATAAAAACCTAAATCAAACATATCTTTATATTTTTACAACATCTATCATTATTCTCTCTCAGAAAAAAAAATTCCCTGAGAAATATTCCAACCAATGAATAATCAGTGGCACTCTTATCAGACACTTGTGTTGTACAGGGATCAAATATCCCAAATCCTAAGAAGAACATTATCTGGACAAGCCTTATGACTGCCATGGCACACATGAACAATATATGGCTTGGTATGACACTCTATAATACTCTATTGTCATATCAAACAAAGTATTGTTCTATTCTTGATTTTTCCTTTTATCTTGTTTTATATACTTCCCAGAAGGATATACTTGACAGTGGTAGCACAGGTAGGCTATCCACACCTACACAGCTTAAAGGCAAAATTCCTCCAAAGAAAAGAAATCAGCAGATGGCACTCCCTACTGGCTGGAGAAGATATTAAGAAGATCAGGACATCCCTACAGATTCACTATCTTCAACAAGATCCTTGTACCAACCAAACAGTACAACTTCCTCAGTATACAAGGAGTCCTGAATCCACCTTCAATCACTGATGCAACCAAAATACCCCACATTGTGTTTCAACACCTGCGTTCAGCAGAAATTGGGACATTCTCAGGACTACACTGTGAAAATGATAACCTCTGGATTCAAAGCATCCAAAATAAGTTCACACAAGTTAGCTACCCCCAAAGAATCTGGGCAAAGGAAATTGCCTTCCAAGTTACTGGAGACACCTGTAAAGTTACGCCCCCTCCTTGGGCCTCTACTTCAATCCTCACCAAATGCTTGAGGATCTCTGTCAGATTATGCCTGGATATTTATCTGAAGATTTACTGAAAAAACCCAATAAAGGTCCTCATACTATTATTTGCTGAATTAGTTTGAAGATGTCCCTATCTAACCCATCCAAGAGACATCTCTGGTTAAATATCATGTGCAAGAGCGGCTGAGTGCAGTGGTAATTGCATACAAGACTGATTCCTCAATTTTAGTGGAGGCAGTTTTTTCTTTGATTTTATTCATTTGAGTTTGTCCAAATTTTCCTGCCTCAATAAATGCATCCATATTCCCTCGTATCAATGGTTGATTAGTTTTGACATTCAATTTACCACCCAAATTCATCCCCTCTCTTTAAATGAATGCAAGAGTTGTAAAAGGCCTTGCTTCATCATTCTCTAATCTAATAAAGCTCAAAATTTGGTTGGCTAATTTGGCCATTTGGTTTTTTCTGTTGCTTTTGGTATTCAGTTGATTTCTTTTCCCCCTTTGGCCTCCCAGGAATTGTTGGCACCAACCTTCTGATTATTGCTGAAACCGCATTTTTTATTATGTTTGAGAGCTTGATTTTATTTCCTACTAACCTGCTCTCCAATTCTCACATAGCCTCCCAGTTTTTGAGCAACTGCTTTGAACAAAACCCCAATCATAGTAAATACTGAGATACATTTAAGAAGGCCTTCTTGGAAAATTTTTCCATAAAGGACTCTGATGTGGTAACCATGAAAAAACTCAGAACCTTTATTATTAGAACTATTGAATAATATGTGGTGGTATATGAAGAAATTCATGGCTGAGCCCAAACATCATTGAATTTAAGGAAGCTGGCCCACAGCTGGACTTTCACAATAGACACCCATCACATGTCGGACATCAGTTTGATATTAGCAATGCAAAAACCTCCAGGATATATTCTTGGAAGGAAAATGGGCTGCCCAGAAATCTGGCAGCTTAAATGTGATCAATAAGAAAATGGGGAGCCACTCAAAAGAAAGAACAACTTTTGTAAGTTGCACTATCAATCTATTTTGATACAGTCCCCAAATTTTGATACTTGCAAAGACCTGGTTGGGTTTCTCTTTGATTCCAACAGTTGCCTCCTTCCCATAAAAAGATTGATTGCAATTTCCACCAATTTTAGATCATATTATCTTAGTATCCTGATCCTGGTACAATTTCAGACCCAATCATCCCCTTTTCTATCTAATGAACAATCCCTGCTCTCATTCTACTATATAAGAAGAATTATCACTCTAAATAAAGTCAAGTTTATCCACATCTGGGTTAGATTTTATAATCTTCAGGTGTTCTTTCCTTTTAACTAAAATGAAACTCTCTTTAATCTTTCATGGAAATTAAAGTATGTTTCAGTATTTTTCCCTGAAGGCTAACCCAAGGCTAGCCTCAAACATCAAACCTTTTATTATAACAGTTTTCTGCTGTGTCCTATTGGATGTTTTTCCTCAAGAGCCAACCATGACAAAATGGTGCTCACTACATAAACTGCTAGCCCCTTGGTTACTCTATCTCCCCATGTATTCTCTGATTCTTCTCCTATAGTTACTGAAGTACCCAGGTTCACTGAGGTTTTGAGTCCTCCCCTTGAAGAGGATATTACTGATTCTCCTAAAACACCTAAGGTAAAGGTGTTGTTTCCTGGGCCTCCACCCAATTTTCTTGCTTGATATTGATCAAGCACATGTTGCTGATTGCTCCCTACTTCACAGTGACACAGTGGCTATGCACTCTATTTCTGGCCTCTGGCTGTGACAGTCCACATTTTTGGTGGTTTGCAGGCGGGGCTAATGTTGACCAAGTAAAAGTTTGGTTGTTTATTGCAGGTAGAAGCCTAGTAGGGAATAATGGCTACTAGGGAAGGTAAAGCCTGGCTAGTAGGTGAAAAAGACTACTAGAGGCAGATGGTGTCTCCACCCAGCAGAAGATATTAGCTGCTGTGGGCTAGAGGTCCTCACCCAGAAGGGAACTGTGATTGCTAGGGGTGAGGAATGAGATAGCTCAGCAGGGAACTTTAGCTACTTGGGGTGGGGAGTGATCCAGCCTGATTGGTAGTGTGTGAATCTCAGGCTGGAAGATGTTTAGACCCTGGCAGGTAATGCAGGCCGCCAGGGTAGAAGTGTATGCCAGCATGGCAGGAGACTTGCATATCAGGGCTGTGAGTTTTGGACCCCTGGCGGGTAGCGCGGGCTGCCAGGGAGGGGAAGAGCTCTGAGGGCTCTATGTACCCTAATACACTTACAGAAGGTCTGTGAGCAAGCATCTTACCTAACAGACTGGTAGGGTGTCTTTGTTTATTACCCTATGGGAGCTTTGGGGAGAACCCAAAGTGAGCATTGGAGGGCATAGATTTGCTCAGAGGTGTCATCAAGGCGGTTTGCTTGGGGAAGCAGCTTCAGAACTTGGTGGTATCAGGCCTCTGGGAAGTAAATCTGATTACTTTATGACTGAAAGCCCAGATTTAATCACCTGGGTGAGTAAAAACAACACATATACATTGACCTATGGTTGAATGGCCTAAGTGGATTGCCACTTGCAAGAGCCCATTCAAACACCAGTTTAATGTAGACTCATGCCTGGGTCTACAGGTTCTGGTAACAGGGACTGAGATAAAGAACCAAGGTGGTTCACGGAATCAGTAGATAAGACTAGTAAGAAGGACCGTTTGATCACAGTGAAGACTACTTGAGGGACTGCTGGTTCATATTGAAGTTTGGAACCAAAAAGGGTTCTTTGTACAGGTGGAATCAAGGTGGTTCCTGGTGAGGATAAGTTGAAGGGCTCAGAGATCATGATTCAGGAGTAGCCAGAGGACTGATAAGCTGTTGTAAGACTGGAATGAACTGTTTAGAGACTAAGATGAGCTGTTTGTTGTCTAAGATGGACTGTTTTCTGGTTAAGCTGAAGAGCTGGAAGATGTGGTTGAAGATCATGATGCAGGATTAGCTGATCATGATACAGGATCTGGATGAAGGACCAGAAGATGATGATGAAGAACTGGTGGTCCGGAGAAATGAGCCAATATTTTTCCAAATTGATTTGCCAAGGTGGTAAAATGTGGAATGTTTTGCCTTGGTTTAGTAGTAAACTCACAAAGGAATATGGATAGAAGTGTGGATAAGAGATTTATTTTATTAAGTTCATAGGATAGATGAAGGCATGTTGCTATGAGAGCTGGATACAAAGTTGTTTTGATGGGACGTTTTCCTTGGATTTTACAGTATTTGTAAATATATGGGAAAACATTGAAGAGGTCCAAAAAGAACAGTTTAAATAGCATTCTACTATTTAAATTGTTTTTTGGTTGAATGCAGGAAAGACTGGTGCCGGAATAATGGACCGGTAAACACTTTGGTGCGCAAAGAGTTGTTGCTTTGAGCGGTTTGAGCTGTGGAAATTGTTTTCCTAGTTAGATCCTGGTGGAACTTTAGAAATGGTCTATTTTTGCGCTCTTCATTCATTGGTTGAGTTCTGGCAGGCTTCCTGATGAAAATGATTGGTTGGAAGCCAAAAGCTTAAAGTATAAGCAAGGAAATAGGGAATTGATACTTTAAGCTTTTGAGAAAGTAAGTATGTAAGCTTAAGTTATTATAGGAAAAAGTGAGCGGCAATGAATTAAGCTTCTTAAGAAAGCCATTTGAAGGCGGAAACGTTGGTAAAAGGACACTATAAGAAGATGGCTGGATGGAAAGTTACAGGGTCTTTTTAAGGTCTTTTGGAAGGTCTTTCCCAGGCTTTTTAAGTTTCTGCCAAGAGGTTTTGGAAGCCTTTTGATCACCAGCAGGAGCTTGGTTGTACTTATACAAGTGGAATAACAAGGCCACTGGATCTATAAAGAGAGCTGAAGCCCAAGATAACGGAGCAGGAGCCCAAGAATAAGAAGCTGGATCCTAAGCGCGGCGCCAGAGTCCAAGTTTAACGTGCAGAAGTCCAAGACCAAGTACATGGATTCCAAGATATTATTGGAGGACTCCAAGTATTGGCAAACCCATATTGTTTCCCTGATCCACTGGGCCATATACCAGAAGGTTTCTAAGGGGATCTTCCTTATGAGAGTGAATAAAAGCCCATTTTGGCCCCTATACATATTTCTGAGATACATTTTCCTTTACTAGAGAATGATAAACCCTTCCAGCCAATCCCTGGCTATGACCCAGGACACACTTTGGGGACTGGTGGACAGGAACCCCACATTAGTCTTGTTATACTTCTGAAGAACTTTATTTGTTCTTGCTAGACTTTGGCTTCCCTCCTAGTTTAACAGATTTAATGGAAATCATTGAGGGTGCTGGTAAATCAACTCATCCAGTCTGCCTTGATACAGCGTCAACTAGTTCTGGGTTCCCAAAACCAGCTCCTAGTTTCAGTGGCAACCACAGTGACAAGAAACTATGCTTAGAATATGTCATATCAATAATAAACACACAGCCTCTTTGATTGTATATCTGAAAACCAATATGATTCCCCAGCGTCCCAAGAGTATTTGACTTTTTCCTTAAATACCCTTTGGCCATCTATTTCTGTTTATATTAGGGAACACTTGTGTGAATTAGATGAGCATCACACTGACCGGCGAGGTCAAATTGAAGCTACCCTCCTACACTGTTGGCAGGATTTTGAGAAGTTGGTGGAAGAACTTAAGCAGTTTTGAGAGCATACAGATGATCAGTTTTAGTTGGTAGGGACTTATATGTACAAATGAGGCAATAATTTGCAGCAAGGATAAAATCAAAATAAAGCTGCCCTTGATGATACACTACACTGAATTCAGAAGTATGTCAATGATAAATTGGTAGCCATGGTCTTGGTGCCACCCACGTCTCCTCCTGAAAACTCTCCTACGTCTGGGGCCAAGATTTGGGAGGCTATTACTGAGCTCAAGGCTACTACTTTTTGATGTCAACCTGCATCAGCTAATATACCTACCTCTGAACCTGTACCTGATCCTTGCATTATTCTTTTGGCGGACCAGGTATCCACATTAAGGGAGAAATTGCATACCTGTGCTAATAACTCTCTGATCAAGAGAACTATTCCTATGGATCAGAAGGCAAAGCTGATGGAAAAAATGAGGATTAACATGGCACAAGAAATCATGAGTGCTACCCTGGGCTAGAAGGGCAGCCACACATTAATTGTGCCTTTGTGTTGGACAACCTAGCTTCTATGCCAATGACACTGCAGATAGAGAGGATATTTAGAAAAGGAAGTTCAATGTCTTTCCAGATTAGCAGATACCATGAACAAGAATATAAAAGTGAGTCTGTCTGCATGTCTTTCTGTCTATCTGTAATATCATCTTAAGTGGGTTCAATCTTTAAGGGGTTTAACTGAATTGTTTTTCAATAATACTTAAATTTTATGTTGATGGCTAAACTAACAGCTTTAATTGACTCATATATATACAATACCTTACAAGCACATTTGAAAGAATTTAGGTTGAATTCAGTGGAGTGTGGCCAAATCATTTAGAAATAATAATATTGGCTACATGTACTGTATATTAAGAACCTAAAGGTAAAAATGCAGGATTGTCAAATTCTTTTGCGTGAACTCACCAACTTACTGGAATATTTTTCATTCTTTTATATAAAAAGGTAAGTTGTTCTTGGATGAAAATTACTCCATTAAGTTGTTGAGTTCACACAAAAGAATTTGACAATCCCACATTTTACCTTAAAGTTCTGAGTTTACAGTACTTTAATAACTTTAATTTATTTGCTTGACTTTTAAATATGGCTTCAACTATTGCAACACTTGCAAAATGGCTTATCTGTGTAGCTTATCCAACTTCAGAATGTGTGAATTTAAATTGAAAGAAAATCAGCATATTTTTTAAAATACTTCTATATGATTGGATGTATAAACTCTGCTGAGGATTGAATTGACTGATGAAAAGAGAGCTTGGTCAACTAAAGAGATACTGCTCAAATGATAAATATAAATATTAGTTTAAGTAAGATATAGTTGGACTTCACATTTGAATTTATTTATATTCAGATAAAATGATATAATATTCCACTTGGATGCATTGCCTGATATAAGTGGCTGCAGATTATTTCATAGTAAACCTTGCTTGTAATAGCTTCATCCCAAAAGAACATCAGCAGAGTAAAAAGGCTATGATATAATTATGATTCAATATAATGATTTTCATGAAATTTAGAGGACGTAGATTAATTTTTTATATGATTCCAATCAAAACGGTACCAAACATGATAGCTCTAGCTGCTCTAGATGCTGAGATATATAGTTGTTGCAAACAAGTTTCCAGACTTGCCTGCTAATGTATCTTACAATACACAGGGGGCGCTTGATGAGTCGCCCCTTGACGTATCTAACGACATGAACTAATCTGATGGCAATAGTGAAGAGCGGGTATTTCATCCTAATTAGGAGTGCTACCAATTCAACTTGATGATCCCCACATGAGTTATTACTTGGCTTCAAACCTTACATGGAACTTCCCACTACGCCTCCCCCTTGTGGCATTGTGGCTTTCCCCATATAGTATATTAATCACAATATTCTACAATAAACAACACCTTATTCTTATTGTTCTGTCCTTTCTATTGGACTGTTGTCTTCCCCAATTCCAAATACGAAATCCTCATTGGTTCAGTTACAACAGTGGTAGCAGCAGTAGGTTCACAACCTACCTAAAACAAAATTCCCCCCAAGAAAGGACGGAGTACGGGCCGTATGGCTACTCCCCAACAAGAGATCTTCCTACCAATCCCCAAGGGGGACATCCCAACAAGTATATCATCTATCAAGACCAGCTAGTTCTCACCAGTGTTTACAATTGGCTCTACCTCAGGAAGCGTGATGCCAGCGTCACCCCACCCCAGTCAGACCTGTACCAGCGCATGCTCAATCTTCAGCTAGAATCCTTTGCTGGTGGCATCAAAGGGGACAACATTGTCAGTTAGCTCCAATCTACTGAAACCTGCATTTGCATCTGTCAGGTCCCTGAGCCCATGTGGGTTGCCACTGCGTCTGGTTGCCTCACAGGGCCCGCCACTGTGTGGTTCACCAACTGGGCCAGCCAGGAACTTGACGTTACCTGGGCAGCATTCCAAGACACCGCCAAGTCCCGCTACAGTGAAACCTTCTCCCCCACTGTTGTGGGAACTCCTCTTCTAGCAATCAAACAAACTGGTTCCGTTCCTGAGTACCTTGCCACCTGGCAACAAGCTCTTGCTGCCGCCCCCAAAGCTGTGACTGACGGAAATGCAATGCTACTCACTCTCATTATCAATGGGTTAAAACCCCATATCTGCAAGTGGGTCCCCGTAGGTTGCTGCACCTCCATCAATGACTGCTACAAGGCCATTATGGAGGCTAACAACCAGGCCTCAATGGGTTTCTGCTGTACCAGTGACGCTCCATCCCAACCATGTATCACACCTGGCAATGGCCACAATCAGGTAGGCTGCCGCCAGCCCCGTCAGCAGGATAATGGGACTAAACGCCCCTGCAAGGGGGGAGCTTCAGCTAGCGCAGATCAAGGATCAGGGAAAAGCCTGGGGGCTGTAACAATAAGAGTCCTTGCAACCCCACCTGACCCATCCTCTTGGTCCCTGCTTGCAAAAATCCCTGTGACTACAACATTCACAAAGTCAAAACCCTGGACGTCTTTCAAGTCCACAGTGACAACCCTGTATTGCAAGCAAGTCACTCCTCAAATAAAGTAACACACTTGTCCTATCCCTTCTGTTTCCGTGGGAACACCCACAAATTACTGGTAGATACCGGGTCCAACCACACTATGGTGGACCAGGTGTTTGCCAACTCTCAGCAATTAGACTGAGTGCCCAGCAGATTCAAAGCAGTACAAGTAGCTGGCTCCTGTAGAGTTGCTATCACCCACAAGACGGTACCCTTCTCTGTGAGAATGGGGAACGTCCAAGTTAAGCTCTCTGGGCCAATAATGGCAGGGCTCAGCCACAACATAATTGCTGGTCTCAACTGGCTTTGGCACAACTGTCCCTACATCTATTGGGATACCTCTGTCATCACCGTCAACAGAAATGGGGTAGGGCTCCAGATTTACCCTGTGGAAATGAGCAAGTTACTCCATGATACTGTGTTTGTCAGAATAACAGAGACAGGCTTGTACAATTTCAAGGGGGGAGACTAGACTTTACCCAATGCTCTATCAAAGTTATCTGCGCTGAACCATCTGCAGTCCCCCCCTTGACCACCTCACCACCACCAGCGCTTGCTGCACTCCTCAAGGAGTACAAGGACATATTCAGTGAGACACTTGAACAACTACCTCCTCCCTGGGAGATCCAGCACGCTGTACAACTTCAAGGATTGTTACCTAAAGCACAATCATTATACCGTCTTACACCAAAGGAAGATGAGACCCTCTGCCAACACCTTGTGGACGCGTTCAATAAGGGCTTCATTTGCCCCTTGCTCTCTCCATACGGGGCAGCTGTCTTCTTTGTAGCTAAGAAAGACGGGTCCCTTTGCCTGGTCACAGACTACCGCACCCTAAATGAGGTGACAGTTAAGAACAAGTACCCCCTGCTGCTGATTGACAGCCTGTTTGATACACTTGCAGGTGCAAAGGTCTTTAGCAAGATTGATCTCACTGCGGGGTACAACCAGGTCCGCATTGCACCAGGGGATGAGGCAAAAACTGCCTTCTGCACGCACTACAGGTTGTTTGAGTGTTGTGTCATGAACTTCAGAATGACCAACGCTCCCTCCACCTTTGCCATGTTGATTAACAAAGCATTTGAGGAACTGATTGGAAAATGTATGGTTGTGTATCTTGACGACATTATTGTCTTCAGTCAGTATCAAACCATGCACCTCCAACACCTCTGTGCTGTCCTCAACACCCTTTGGAAAAACTAGCTAAAAGCTAAACCCTCCAAATGTGAGTTTCTCAAGCCAGAGCTGTTATTCCTTGGGCAAACCATCTCTGTCCAAGGGATAAAGCCCAACCCTGCCAAAATCAAGGCAATCACCAGCATGCCACCCCCCACTGATGTGGGCCAGGTGCGGACATTCCTAGGCATGGTTGTCTACGTACGCAAGTTCATTCCCAATTGTGGAGAACTAATTGCACCTCTCACTGAGCTCCTCAATACCAAACAGCGCTTCCATTGGACCCCTGTCAGAGATCAAGCCTTTGAGACGTTGAAGCAAAGGCTCACAACAGCATCAGTACTGCAGTTCACCAATTGAAACCGACAGTACAAACTTGAGACCAATGCCTCTGACAGGGCCATAGGGGGTGCGCTAAGGGTAGAAACTGACAATGGCGTCTTCCTCCCTGTGACATATGAGTCCAGGAAAATTACTGACTCAGAACAACACTATCCCATCCACAATAAAGAATTGGCAGCCATTGTACACTGTGTTGAGAAGTGGCACTGTTACCTAGAAGGAGCTACCTTCCCACCCCGCGTTCTGACCAACCACAAGTTGCTCCAGTACTTCAACACGCAGTCCCACTTGACACGCCGCCAAGCAGGATAGGTTGAGCGTCCATCCCCCTACCAGTTGCGCATCAAGTACAAGCCTGGAAAGGAACTTTTCACAGCTGACGCTCTTTCTTAACTCTACGTAGCGTCCATCACTGGGGATGATGGTTTGGATCCAGATTGGCCCATGCTTTACCTCCGCCCTGAGGCAACGTGCTACAAAGGCCTTAACTTGGTCACCATCTCTAAGTTGAAGGACAACAAAAGTCAGTTCACCACTGATGTTGGTAACGTCTGTTGCCGGGCAGAAACAGGTGAGAAGACACCTTACATTCCCACCACATAACGAGGGGACACAACATTGCACTACCACCAAACCCTAGGTCACATCAGAGGGCGTAACCTCTTCAAGATCATGAAACAGAAGCTTTGGTGGCTGCGCATGTGTCAAGAAATCTTGGACCTCCTCAAAACGTGTGTGTTGTGCTAAAAGAACACGTCTAAACCTGCACCCCCCCAAGTCTGTCCTGCCCATCAAGGCCATGGAACCCATCAAGCAGTGGGCCCTTGACATTGTGGGGCCACTCCCCAAAGACAGACTGGGAAAGAAGTACATTATCACTGACATCAACTACTTTACTTGCTGGCCAGTGGCCTGGGCAACAACCAACCACACCGCCACCACCATCACCCACTTTATTGGCAAGGAAATTGTGGCCCGCGTTGGGCAACCCAGACATCTCATCACAGATGGCAGCCCCAAACTTGTTGGGCATGTCATGAAGGCATACTGTGCCAAGAACACGCTCCAACATATAGTTACAACTCCCTATCTTCCTCAAGCCAATAAACATGTGGAACGGTTAAATGGCTCACTGGTTCAATTGATTGCCAAATTTCTCACAAGAGCACCCTAACACCGCATGGACTGAACACCTGCTCACCGCTCTACTTATCCTGCAAGCAAGAATCAACAGGGGCACAGGGCTCAGCCCCAGTACCCTGGCCTTTGGGACACCTGAAAGTCTGACAGGGGTTGAACAGGGAAAGCTATGGTCCAAGGTTTCCGACAAGCCCCCCTAGTAACAACTCCATCCCTAGACCAATGGTGTGCCAAAGCCCGGGAAATTGAACACAAGCAGATTGCAGGAGGGCCAAAGCACCTCAAAGCTAGATATGCTGTAGGTGACCCTGTCTACACCCTCAATCCTAATTCTGCCAAGTTGGAACCCAACCGCCTAGGGCCCTTCAAGATAGCTGCAGTCTATGAAAATCACACTTATCAACTTGAAGATGCCCAAGAAAACACCAAGAAGCTTCACCATGATTTCTTGCACCCCTGCCACACCATCCCCACACAAAAGCTGTTTGTGCAGACCTTCCCAGACCTTCTGCGGACTCTGGTCTTGGTGTCTGACAACAAGCAGGGGGGAAGGGGGGTGTTGCAACCAAGTTTCCAGACTTGCCTGCTAACGTATCTTACAATACACAGGGGACGCTTGATGAGTTGCCCCTTGACGTATCTAACAACATGAACTAATCTGATGGCAATATCAAATGGCGGGTACTTCATCCTAATTAGGAGCGCTACCAATTTGACTTGCTGATCCCCGCATGAGTTATTCCTTGGCTTCAAACCTTACATGGAACTTCCCACTACACCACCCCCTTATGGCCTTGTGGCTTTCCCCATATAGTATATTAATCACAATATTCTACAATAAACGACACCTTATTCTTATTGTTCTGTCCTTTATATTGGACTGTTTTCTTCCCTAATTCAAAATACTGAATCCTCATTGGTTCAGTTACAACATAGTTAAGTGCTGGGATCAGGTTCATGTCATAATCAAGGCTCAAACTCAATTTGATATTATCTATAGTTACTTTTAATACACACTAAAAAACCAAAATAAATGTATCTTAGTGAATACTAAGCCAATTTTGATGCCCAATAGCTTAATTTAAAGCTACAGATAAGCTCTACATTTTGTAGTAATTTAATAAATCAAATTTAAATTTAAAATTATTTTTTAGCTTTACTAAACATAATAATGATACTTCACTTATTTAGATTTAATTTTTATTTATGCTTGGAATATGCAACTTTAATTTTAAATAAATATAATTGAAATTAACTTTAAAGAAATCATTTTAAATAGAAATTTAATTGAACATATGATAAGTGTTACCAGCCTAGTAATAAAATAAAATATATTTAATTGATTTAAAGAATTCAATTATATATCTATCCTTGGATAAGGAACCACCCAGTTGTGAGATAATGACAGATAAAGCTTGCAAAAAATTCTAATTAAAAAATAAATCCAACTAAAACTGCTCTACTTTTACATCATGTGCTTGCATAAATTGTATCATATGTTTCAACCCTTAAAACCACATTCCTTTTCTATTTTGTGATCTACACAATGGAGTGAGGCACAGAAAAAAATTAATTTAAAAGTTGTGGAAAAAATATATACAGATTGTTTTATGACCTAATCTAAAATCTTTTTAAAAGTGGTTTAGTGACTGTGATCACATATGATTGCTGGGATTGTCTCAACCCTACTGTTAAAGGGATTAGGTAAGTTGAATCCCTTAATATGTGAGAGAAGCTATTGTTTAAATCCACTGCCACCTTTGGCCTTGGATCAAGCCATTTTTTCCCACCACACCAAAAAAGGTCCAAAAGTTACAGCCAAGCCACTTAATTCCCTAGGAGATTTAGATCATACTATTGATGAGATATTTGTTCTGTCCTACCCTGCAGATCCCCCGGCTCTGGTTGTCCCAGCCTGGGAAGAAACACTGATCAATTTGGACTTTTTGTTGTCATGGTGTCATCCTCTCTTAAAAACTATCAGAAACACCCAATCAAATGACGCCACATCAATAACCAGAAAGTCAAGTGAATCCCAAATGCCTAGGATGGTCTCTAGCCAATCAGGTGGAGCTGCAGAAATTAGCTTGAAACCTTACAGTGTCCCTGGCCTTGGCCAGCAAAATTTCTCTTCCAGCCAATCAGATGCAAGTCAAAATGGTCATGTGATTATCCCTTAGCAACTCACCCCCTTTTTACAATGCCAGGGGACTTTGTGTCCTTTGCTTGTCAATTTTCCAAAATCATTAAACACAGAAACCAGTTGCTTAAACTCTGTCATTTTAAATTTTTTGACTCTAACTTGGAGTCCTCTTTTAATTTAAACAAAGTGTTAGTCCTTGTCTTCTCAAGCCTTACCTTTATATTGCCTTTTCTGAACCCGGCAACCTCTTTAAAACTCTTAAGTAGAGAGTTAATACATAGTTGTTGTGTTTTTTACTTACACTTTTGAAATCACAGTTAGAACTTCAAAATTCAACTCAATAGCTCTTACAAATCCTATTGTTACTTTGAGTTTTCCTTTAATTTTGCTGTTTTCAAACCCGCTTTTGCTTTTACGCCCGCCCAAGCCATCCAAGACCATTGCCAAGCTTTCTGGACGCTTCCTGCTTCTCCTTGTTGGTTGCTTCTTACAGCTGCTCATACTGCACTAAATCTTATTAATTTCTGGTCCAAAAATTATGCCAAAATTTTTAGAATTTTCTGCTGATTGCTGCTATGATCTTCCCCATTTTAAAATTTGTGGTGCTTACTTTGGCCCCTTTTGTAATTCTCCTCTGGACAACTGCTCCTGATCTGTGGTCCCAATTCTCCACTTCCGCACGCCTTGTGGGAGACAATCCCTATAGTCTCTTGTGTCTCCCTGGCAAACTTCTCCCTTCAGGCAAGACAATTGTCAAAAGCCTAACTTGTGAAAATCTGAACTTCCCTGCTGTGGGCTACATTGTGCCAGCTCCCACTTTGGAGGAGGCTCCTGCATCTCCCATCCTTAGCTTGGACAGAGACAACCTGGCATCCCCCCCAAGCATCTATGAAGTTGCCACCTGCTCCCACTTGCACACCCTGGTTGCTCACTGGGCTGATGTTGATGGGATTGAATGCATACTTTCCTCAGCTGTCCCCTGCGTCCTCTCTCTGGTCCCCCCCTTTGAGTGGCCATCCCAGTACTCCACTGGGCGGCATCCTGGTGGTTCATCTTGCCGGGATGGGAGCCAAACTTAGTTAGTTTAGCCCCCCTCTCTCACAGATTGGCTTTATATCTGGAATTCCATGTGCTGACAGCAGGTCCAATTTGGAGTTCCAAGAGCAAGTACATCAAAGATATGTACAATACTAAGCTTTTTATAGGTTTTTCAAAGATATTTTTGTTGATAAGACTTAGAGTGTGGTGGATATGAAGCGGTGTCTGCTTTATAAAAAAGCAGCCAGCTGTTTAATGTTGTAACTGTGCTGTTTTAGCAGAGTTAAATGGGGAAAACATTTAGAAGATAGATAATAATCTTTATTGTGAGATAGTGATTATATAGTTCATGTAAATCAAGATAACAGGAACATGATTGGTGATCACACGGCTGGATGAAAGAGGGGGGTGGCTTGATCCTGGTAATGAGTCAAGCACCAAAACGAGGTATCCATCATAAGGGATCATCATCTGTTCATGTTGTTGGATTTGGTAATTCAAGTTGACTTCCTAGTCTGGCTTCAAGTGACCAGATAATTGGATTGCAGGTCACAAACCCGCTTGGTTGGAATCTTGCTGGCAGGTCGAGTATGTGGTTTTGACATTAAGATCTGGAAACAATTCCAGAAAACTGTCAAGGCTAAAATTTTTACGGAATAATAGCTGTACACATCCACAGGATATGTCAGGATTCTCCTTTCCTCTCTATCTACTGCTAGTATTCTCTCAAGGAATATTCAGATTATTTTATTCTTTATCCTTAGGTTTTAACCTACAATTTACTCCCAAACAGTTTTCCTTTTATTTACTGGCTTCCACCGTTCAACTTAACCTATATTAACGGTTAAGTTTAAATTCAAAGTTACCTTTATTCCCTTGGACAATTCTCAAACCTGTGTCCTTTACGCTAGGGTTAGTTTAAGCCACTTTGAAACCGCTTACCTTTTGCTTTCACCTTGGCTTACACTAGCAGTCTCAGACCTTGTTTTTCCGTCTTTTGGCTTGCTCTCTTGCTCTAATTAAGAGTTTGCCAAACAATCTGTGGCTTCCTTCTTTCCCCTTTACCGCCAGCTTAACCTTTTAAGCTTAACTTTCCACCAACCATGTGCTCATTGATTTCTGATCAGTTTAAGCCACCCAACCAATTTTGGCTAATACTTTCTCCCCCTTTAAGTTACCTCAAATCCAAGCTAGAATAAAAGCTTGTGTTTTATCCAGTCTTAACTTAAGTTGAGATTGTTTGACTTGCACCCCAAAAAGGTACTTGTTAGGTTTTGTGGCTTGTGTTTTCTCTTCCAATTTTTAATCTTAGCTAAATCTTAATCCATGATTCCTTTTGATTTTATCCTTCGCCAGCTAGGCAGCTTTTATAGTAGCACTCACAATTTAATTGTTGATAGCTTCAATCCCCCTGCTAGTGCAGACCATTTTCCTGACTTAGAAATTGACTTTTTAACCAAATTGTCAGTCATTAAGACTGGTCTCTATTTTATTTTCTTAGGGTTAATAAATTGTCTTAGTCCTTATTTTACTTCATATAAGCTCTTAGGAGCCTTAGTTCAGTTACTATTGCAAACCTTGCCTACCTTTCTATATCTGACAAATATAAACATTCTTGGTTTAAAGGCTTTAGTTTACAATAATTTGCCCCAAGCCTTCAGACCTTACAGGATATTTTTTTGGATTTTTTAAAACAATATATATATATATTATTTCAAATTTTAAAATAAAAAAGAGTTCAAATTCAATTCTGATTCAAAAATAAAACTTTATTAATATATAGATAGAATTTGGCTATTCCGGAAGAAAGAAAGCCATCTGCAACTGTTTTTTAAAAAAATTGGGTTCCCCTGACATGAGGGAATCTAAAAAAATGAAAAAAATACAGCCTGGATGTGATGATTATGGCATTTGCTGTAATCATGGTGTTTTTAATCCGCCACAGCCCTAGTAAGATTTAGTTAGTAAAATACTAATCCTTTATACTGTAGTTTAAAACCTATGGCAATAAGTGAAAATAGTATAGATTTAAACAAAAATAGCCAATCTGCAAACGAAATTACAATTCAATGAATTTATATTAATTTACAATAGATTTGGGTTGATTTAAATTCTATTTACAGATTAGCTATTTTAGTTTAAATCTGAGTTCATTTCGTTTAAATTTGTACTATTTTCGCTTGTCGCCATAGGTTTTAAAACTGCTGTATAGGGCAGTTGAAATAAAAAGGAGGATATTGATCTGCTGATCAACAGCGGATGAATAGCTGAGCTGTTACAAAAACAAGGTGGAACTGAGAGGATCGGCAATTAACTACTAAGCGTTATTTGCAATTAACGCTTAGCACTCTAACACTACCTTATTTTTTTTGGAAATTTTTTTATTGGAACTCTAACACTACCTTAGCCAGCCACTACAAGCTCAGCGTGGGGTTGTACGCCGCCCCTGAACCCTAATAAATTTGTGTTCCAAAAAAATCAGCGTAAGGTTGTAGTAGGGCTGGGATGGTCACAATTTTTAAATATAAATTTACATTTAAAACAGTATATTCTGATTTAAAAGGCTCGACTTCTCAACCCTAGTTATGTCAACTTCAACCTTGGATGTAGAGCTACTTAAAAAGGAATGCATTTTAGTTGGATCAAATATAGCCTTTCCAGCTTCGTCGTAGCAATATAAAAGCTAAATAAAAATACTTATGAACAAATAACGTTTAAGATCGGCTAATCTAATCAAGCCATCGACTCAAAAGAGATCCACTCATGGAAATCCTTTAAAGATAATTGGCTTAATTATAAGAGGATCAAATTCTGCGTACTTAGGCTAGCGTACTCCAAAGACACAGTAAATGCCTCACCAATCCAAGAATTATCATATTGCCTTATTCATATCAAAGCTGTATTGATAAAGAGCAACCATCTACTTTTATTAAAAGTACAGGCTGCTGGAAAGCAAGACCAACACAAATTCCATCGCATGGGATTCAAGCTGCAATGGGTTCACTATCTACGATCCCATTAAGTTCGAAGAAATATTGATTCTCCAT
Source organism: Entomophthora muscae (assembly GCA_014839935.2). Classification (NCBI taxonomy): domain Eukaryota; kingdom Fungi; phylum Entomophthoromycota; class Entomophthoromycetes; order Entomophthorales; family Entomophthoraceae; genus Entomophthora; species Entomophthora muscae. The sequence continues at coordinate 69,581 of QTSX02001633.1, forward strand.
TTCCATAGCAACTCCATCCAGTCCTTTTATCGCCAGCTACAGGTAACCTAATAAGAGATAACTGATCCGTTTCAGCTATATGGTTTCAAGAGAACATCAGATCAGCGTAGGACAAGGTATACCTCAGGTCTGAAAACAACAGGTTTCCGCCATCCCAACTTCCCTGAAGGCCTGTTGTTTATCCGTCGAGAATCCCTTAAACAACCCTGTAAATTCAAATACTTCAAACCCAAAAAAGAGAAGAGTGAACAGGCTTCAAACCTAGACTTGCCCAGTATAGAAGGTACGTTGAATTTTTACATAATTTAATTTTTCAGAATTACCCAATACCCTTATTGTGGTTACTCCGAATGAGTCCTGGTTCGTAAAAGAAAATTGATATTTGAACCTTGCTATAAACTCTAGAGTAATGACGACAGTAGCCTTATTTTTTTTCTCAGGGTATGGCTAACGTGTATGTTTAGTGGAATTTTATGCAGGCGCATCATAAGCGGTTTTGTCTGCTATCTCGGCTAAGAAGCTTTTAGGCGAGACAGGGGCTAAATCCACACCTCAAGAGAAATGAGTTCACATAAGCGTTGACTAGCTTTCGCTTAGAACCCTTTTGTTTAAGATTACCCCATTTCAATATATGTTTTATCAAAAAACACTTACATGAATTTCCCCCAAGCAACACAGAAATTTTTATGGGTTAAAAAATGACACCATAACTCAGAATATATACTTAGTTTATGTAGATTGTAGTACCGAAAAAGCCCAAATACTCTATTATATTAGAGATCTTTATATACAAGACTACTTTCAATGAATTAGCAGATTATTATTTTTTATTTATTTTATCTCTGTCCAAGTAAATGTGTAGAGCTAGATTTTAAAATAGTCTTAATAAGCTAAAAGTGTGTCACAAAATATACATCCTCTGTTAATTGTAATAATATAAAAACTGTCAGACTAAAGCCAGCGTAAAATAAATTGAAAAGGTTAATATCATTTATTAATAAAGACAACAACTGTAGTAAGGTAGACTCCTAAAAATAGACTATCAATAAAAGGAGGAATAATGGGTTTAAACTTTTCACTTTTAAACCAACACTTTTTCCAATAAACATTATTTGTCATAGGGAAGCTTTCAATACAAAAAAGTTTAGTTCTTTTAGTACCATAAATTAACACTATAGAGCTCAATTTTTTTATAAAACTTATAAAATATTATAAAAACATAAAAAAGTTATTGAATTCTGTTAAGGAAATAGATTTGAACCTTAAACACTCTATTTTAAGGATCATGCTCCTCCACTTTTCTAAAACACTAGTCCAGTCACGTGTCAATCAGCCACACTATCTTTCCCACTCATACTTGAAACTTTCCCCCTGCACATTATTTTGAAGCCAGGATTAACACCTCATCTACCAACATGTTTATAACCTGCAGGGGGAACTCATAGAACTGCCCCAGGATTTATCTAGCAGCATAATCTCTCCCACTCTGAATGTTGAGATATGAATAATATGCCCAAATTAAGAGCAAGCCAATTCTAGATGATGATCCTTTAATAAGTTATTTGTAACCCAAAACATACTTGGATCATGTCACAATGATATCTCTTCTACATTATTATATTTTTAAGCTCTCAATAAAGCTATCATCTTATTCTTAATATCTGCACTTTCCTTCTGGACTGCTGTCTTCCTTAACTCAAATACTGAACCATAATTAGCTCAGTTGCAACAATGGTAGCAGCAATAGGATTGAGTTATGCTCTATATTTAAGAAAATTACTCCCAATAAAGTATATAGTGTTGGCTGTATGGCTACTTCTTATCAAGAAACCTTCCTGCCTATCCCTGAGGGGAATATCATAAGGGTGTGTTATCTATCAAGATCAACTTGTGTTGGCCATATTTTACAATTAACTACACCCAGTACAATGTGGCGACATTGTCACCCTGCCCCAGTTGAATATCTCTCAACAAATGCTGAACTTGCAGTTGGAACCATTCACAGGCGGTGTGGAGGAGGCCAACAAAGTAAGCCAGCCACACTCCACAGAAAACTGTTTCTGTATTTTTCAGGTATCAGAACCCATTTGGGTTTTCATGGAATCAGGACATTTTTTTGGGCCTGATGCCTCCTGGTTCATCACTTGAGCTAACCCCTACTGATGTTGGTCAATTGTGTACCTTCATGGAAATGATTATGCATGTAAGAAAGTTCATTCATAACTGTGGAGAGAGTATTGCTCTCCTTACTGAGTTACTCAACACTAATTGAGGTTTAAATTAACTCCAGTTAGTGAGGCTTTGCTTAAGCTTCTAAAAGCTTGATCTCAAAGTCCCTGTCACGGTAGATTCCATAATGCCGGGAATTATTTGGCCAAGTAGGAAAGCTCAAAAAGCTGTAAACCCTTTAAAAAATCAATCAATTTGGCAGATTTGAATCCAACAGTTGATTGGAAATGGGTTACATCTGCTCCAGTCTTCCAGCTGAAACAAATTCCTCTTTGCAAACTGATGTTGATAAATTGACATAATTTGATGGTCATCATATATGAGCTTATTAATCAGCATGGTTATCAGAAATTGATCACTCAAGGTTTCTTTGCAACCTGGACTAGATACTTACTTGACAATGTGGAAGGAATAGGAGCACAGGCTCCAGGTGGTATTGCTTAGTAAATTTTGAGATATATTGGTTAATTTTCACTGTTTCAACTCTAAGAGTTGAGTCCTTCCCAAAATTTACTCAATAAAAATCATTTATCCCAAGTTCTAATTTCCATTTTAAAATGCATCCTGTAGTTTTATTGTTACACTACATTTCCTACAATCTGATTCTAAGCCAGAGCATTACTGGAAGATGGGGCCCTGCAGCTGGAACTTTGTTGTTGGCACCTCCCAATGCTAATTTCATGTCTGTCAATATTGGAGTTGTTCCCCTTGTCTTTGAAACTGAAAATTGTGTTGCATCACAATGTCCAGAATTTTATTCTGAAGATACTCTGATGCTTTCAAAGGATATTTATCTTGGGCTACTTTGGTTAGGATTAATGATTTTACTTAATCCTAGTATCTCATTTGGGAATTTTATAAAACGGTATCTGAAGCTGTGTTGGTGGTTAATCATTAACTCAATGTGGATTTGGTGGGTGATTCCCCACCACATGGAGACAGCTTCTTATTATCCCTTAATTTCTGTCACAGTCCCCTAGTTTCAAGCTGAACCTGTCAGTATGAGCTCAAAACCAATACCTATGACTGTGACATAGGGGAAATAGTGTGCACAGAGATCAATAATGAGCAATAGTGTTGATGCCAACTGTGTCAATGTTGACAGTGGACATTTCAACACTTTTTTTAATATGGGCACTGTTGACCAGAAAAGTAAATTATACTAAGGATTTGTTGGTTGATCCAGCTTAATACCCATATTTTTTAGCTTTTAGAGGTGCAACCCCAGAAAAATGGCAGGAACATGGCCATCTTAACACAACTTAATATTAATTATAGTAAAAAAATTCAATTTAACTCAATCTATCCTTTGATTTTATTGAAAAGATCAATTTTTTACCAAGCCAAGTACACAATGTAAACGTGTCAATGTCAACACTTTTTAAGAATAACATGTTTTATAATAAAAATGACACACTTATAAAATAAAAATTTGTGACACATATAATTTTTTTCATTAGGTTAATACATAGAAATAGATTTACTGCATATATTATTCTGCTAAAATTTTAATATTATAAATTTATCTGTGGCATTTAATGTGACTTCAATATAATAAATGGATTTGTGACTAACATAAATCCCATAATTTAATACCAATTCACTACTGTAAATTCAGAACCTAAACTTAAAAATGCGGGATTGTCAAATCCTTGGTCCAAATTTCAATTCACTTTTGTGGGATAGCCTTTTTTAATTAAATTGAATTCTTTGTATTCTCTTGAATTTTTAAAAATGCGGGAACTCATAGAAACATTGCAAAGTTCAAGTTGAACTACATATTTCCTATGGATAAAATAAATTAACTGGAATCAGATTTGAAGTGTTCAAATCCATCAACCATTTTCATTAAGTTTACTATGTTTTTTGAAATTGCAGGATTGTAAAATCCAAGAACCAAATTTCAAATCACTTTTGAATGTCACTAGTAAACTCAGATATTAATTGTGGGAACTGGAATCCAAATTGAATGCAAAGTAAGAAACTAGGACAAATCAACCCAAATCAAGAAGCTCTACTCTGGATAAAATCAAATGGAAAATCCAATCTCAACAACCATGTTTAGACATGAAATTAAGTGAAATGTAAAAAGTCTAAACTGGAAATGATGTAATATTCTGTACTTTAAATCACTAATATAGCAACCATAAAACCATATAATGATATATGAGCTACCCTCCTGATGATGCAAAAAAATTAAAAAAATTTTGGCCCCCAGCGTAGCCAGGGGCCAAACAAACTTCTTTTCAAGGAAGAAGGAGGGGGAAAGATAAACTATCAGTTTACTACAAAAGTGTTAATGTATTACTATTAAGGATACTTTATTATTAGCATTTTTTAAAATCAATTGTAATCAAGCATCTAAATTTTAGCCATCCTAAAATGGAATAGGTTAATTTTTGAGAATGCCTATGATTCCTAAAAGAATTAGCACAAATCCACTCTAGATCCTTTAGCATCCTTTATGAGATACCCATAAATTATATTTATTTCAAATTCACCTCATTTTTGATTTGAAATTTGGTTCTTGGATTTGAAAATCCCGCAATTTCAGATTTGTTAAGTTTTACATGATGTCTATGATTTGATTGAAATTCAGGAAATCTCAAATTGTACATTAGAATCCCGCATGTTCTGATTCATTTATCCTGCATTTGTTTGCTGTGTTGTGTCTTTTGTTAGTTGAGTTATCTGCTCAAGGGATTCAAAATTTTGCTAATTCAAATAAATCAAAAAAGTTAAATTAAATGGTTGATTTTATTAAATATTTTAATTTTCACTCAGCTGAGTTGCCTGCAAAAGTGATTCATAATTTGGACCAAGGATTTGACAATCCCACATTTTTATGTTTAGGTTATGAATTTACAGTACCACCACCTAATGAGAATTTTTTAAGAGGGGAAGTTAACACTTTACCTTTTTCATATTTTTAACCAACATGTTAACAACTTTTCATTAGTGCAATGGTAAGATATCATATACCCACTTCTGAAATAGAATTTTAATAAAGAAAATAAAGAACTATGTTAATTTTTATCTTATTTTTATATCTTTTATTAAATGAAAAAACACATCAGAAACAGCTAATATTTTTTGGTTTTCTTAATTTTAATTAAGTGTGCTAGTAAAAATCATAGTAGAATTTTGAAAAAATTTGACAGTGCCAATGTTATATCTGACAATGTCTAGAATTTTTCTAATTGAAAGCATGAATCCAGCATATTTTTGCTAATTGACACTCATAATGTCACCATTTTTCATTTATCACTGATAAAACTTTTACTTAGTCTGTATTGTAAATTCAGAAGCTAACAGCAAAAATATGGGATTGTCAAATCCTATGTCCAAAGTTCAAATCACAATTATGGTTTGGCCTTTTTTAATTAAATTGAGATTTTTGGCATGTTGTTTGGATATTTTATTTTGCAGGATCTCATGGACACCTTGAAAATTTCAAGTTGAGGTGTATGTTCTAAGTGGGAAGACACCATAATTAACTCTTCTAGTATGGAACATCCTCCATGTAAACAGTTCTAAAAGTTTTTTTGCTTTATTTTTTATGTTTTCAATTAAAAGCTCAGAATATGATTCAAACATTGCTTTTATTGTCAGTATCAATTTTTTAAGCCAGAAAAAAATCCTTGGGTATTAAAAATAAGGCAAATGTTTTTGGGGATTACCAAAATGGAGGATATTTCATGATGTATGAGTTAGTTTCAGTTTTTGCCTTAAATCAGAAAAAATAATCAACCAGAATCATAATCAAATTGTGTGAAGCTATTCATTGCTTTCAGTAAGTTTACATTGTTTTTTGAGATTTCAATATTGTCAAATCCAACAACCAAATTTCAAATCACAAATTAATGCCACTATTGAAAAATTAATTGCAGAATTTGGAATCTAAATTAAATGTATAGTAAGAAGCTAGTAAGAATCAATAGAAACCAAAAACCTCCACTGGGACTAAAATCAATGAAAAATTCCTTTTGATAACCATGTTTAGACATAAAAATCAAACAAGATGTAAATAAGCTAAATTAGAAATATTACAATATGATTCACCCCTAATCACTAAAATAGTAAACACAATGTCATACAAAGATAAAAAAGAGTAAAAAACCAAAATATAAACTAAAAAGTAAATAAATGCAGAAATCCAAAATGGGACCCCCAAAAATGCAAAAATTGAAATACTATGCAAGGTGCAAAAATCAAAAAGATAAAATTGCAAAAATTGATTCTCTGGAAGTTAATCTTGAAAACAAAAGTCATATATTTTAAATATAAAGAATGTAAATTTTAAAAACTTCTATTAGACTAAAAACCCCAAAAAATTTATTTATGCACTAAGAACTATAAGCTATATAATAAATAAAGTTCTTAAATTAGCTGCTATTTAAATAGAACATTTTTTAGAAGCTAAATTACACTAGTTTCAAAACAATGGGGTTGACTCCAAGTAAAAATTTGCACAAGAGACCACATGCCTTCCAACTTTACTTCCCTGGTGTTTAAAGCCAAATGTAGAATTCAATTTGAATCTATAGAAAAAAATAAGAATCAGTGATAATCTTGACCAGTTGCAACTTGATTTGGTGATTCACTTATTAGCAGGATCAAGCCACCCCCTTGTCAAAATCCAAGTAATTAATCAACACAATCTTTTCCTTTTAAGATTATTCAACCTATATATAAGCCTACATATCCAATAAAGGCATTATCTAGTTTTTAAATATTTCCCCCTGTGTAACTCTGCTAATATAGTATATTTATAACATTGGTAGCACAGGTAGGTTCTACATACTACCTTTTTTAAAAATATTTCCCTGTTTGTCTTTACTTGCCATGGTCAACAAATTTACTAAAGAATAACTCCAGGACTTTCCTTGGATTGAACGCCCTACACCAGGAAATGAAATAACTGAAAGACACATCCTTTTAAAAATAATGACAATTTCAGTTCTTGTCTTCAATTACCTGTCAGCACAAGGATTCTTCCAGATCCCTTTTTTCACGCCTCAAGCCAATGAAAAAAGCATCATACCCACACACATGGCCCAGCGCCTTTGCAGTGCAGCCTTGAAGCTGTTTTAAGGAGCCAACAAAAATAAAACAGCATGGATCCAGTCTGCCCAGAACAAGATGATGCAAACAGAATGCTAAGAACACTTCTGGATTGTGGAAATATCTATTTGACTGATCCATGATATGGGCACCTGGTGCAACAAATGACACAAAGGCTATACTGAGAAGGACTGGGAGACCTTAAAAAGGGACTTCTTGGCCATATTTGTAATGAAAGAAACATCACTCATTATCATCTGCTAAGTAAAGCTATACTGGTTCAGCACTCTTGGACTCAGGCACAGATTACACCCTAGTTAACAGCAACTTTGTGAACAAGTTCAAGTTAGCTACTGTAAATTCAGAACCTAAATGTAAAAATGCGGGATTGTCAAATCCTTGGTCCAAATTTTGAATCACTTTTGCAGGATGGCATTTTTTAATTAAATTTAATTCTTTGTGTTTTTATTTGGATTTTTAAAAATGTGGGAACTCATAGACACTTTGCAAAGCTCAAGTCAAACTGCATATTTTCAATGGACAAAATGAATTAACTGGAATCAGATTTGAAATGTTCAAATCCATCAACCATTTCCATTAAGCTTACTATATTTTTTGGTTTTGCAGGATTGTCAAATCCAAGAACCAAATTTCAAATCACTTTTGAATGCCACTAGTAAACTCAAATAATATTTGCAGGAACCGGAATCCAAATGAATGTACAGTAAGTAACTAGGAAAAATCAACCCAAATCAAGAAGCTCCACTCTGGATAAAATCAAATGAAAAATTAAATCTCAACAACCATGTTTAGACATGAAATTAAGTGAAATGTAAAATTGTCTAAACTGGAAATGATGTAATATTCTGCACTCTAAATCACTAATATAGCTACCATAAAACCATATAATGATATATGAGCTACCCTCCTGATGACACAGAAATTTTTTAGAAGTTTTATGGCCCCCGGCGTAGCCGGGGGCCATAAAACTTTGTTTTAAGTAAGAAGGAGAGGTGGGGAAGATAAACCATCAGTTTACTACACTATGCATTCATGTATTGCTACTAAGGATACTTGATTACAATTGATTTTAATAAATGCAAATAACAAAGTAGAATTATATATTAAAATCTATCTTACCATGTTGTCTTTTCCTTGATGTGTTGATGGTTCATTTGCTGTTGATAATGTGATTGTGTTTAATTGGATAGTTTCCCCTCCAGTTACCTTGGTGATAGGAAATTAAGTTGCCTCCCCAAGACCAGCTGTGGTTGTGGAGGCAACTTGATTTCCTATTGCCAAGGCAACTGAAGGTGAAACTATTCAATTAAACGCAAGTACATTATTATCAACAAATGAACAATCATCACAAGAAGGCAAAGGCAACATGATATAATAGATTGTGATATATAATTCTACTTTGTTATTTGCATTTATTAAAATCAACTGTAATCAAGCATCTAAATTTTAGTTGTCCTAAAATGAAATAGGGTGCTTTTTGAGAATGCCTATGATTCCTAAAAGAATTAGCACAAATCCACTTTAGATCCTTTATCATCCTTTTTGAGACACCCATAAATTATATTTTTTTCAAATTCACCCCATTTTTGATTTGAAATTTGGTTCTTGGATTTGACAATCCCACAATTTCAGATTTGTTAAGTTTTACATGATGTTTATGATTAGTTTGAAATTCAGGAAATCTCAAATTGTACATTAGAATCCCCCATTTTTTTATTCATGTATCCTGTATTTCTTTTTCTGAGTTTTGTCTTTTGTTGGTTGAGTTATCTGCTCAAGAGATTCAAAATTTGCCAGTTTAAATAAATCAAAAAAAGTCAATTTAAATGTTTGATTTTATTAAATATTTTTTTCACTCAGCTGAGGTGCCCGCAAAAGTGATTCAAAATTTGGACCAAGGATTTGACAATATTGCATTTTTACGTTTAGGTTCTGAATTTAAAGTACTAATTCTTTGCATATTCAGAATATATTTTTGCTGAGAAACATCAGATTGCTGTTACCTGGGAGACTGACCCCTTCTCTATTGCTACAAAAAACCTCCATTCCATCATCCAAGGTGCTAATGTTGACTTTTCTAGATTTGAGGTGATAATTGGCTTGAAATGGCTAAGGAAGAATAACCCCCAAATATACTGAGTAATCTATGTACTGATCATCAAAGGTAAAAGATATAGATCATCAGATATACCCAGACACAGTGGACAAACTCCTAAGGGATCATGTGTTTGTATGTATAACAAAGCCTCAGGAAGAAAAGAGAATCCCAAGGCTATTAATTGGGACACTTGTCAGTACAAGTTCATTCACTTTAAGGATAAGCAAGACACTGTCACAAAAAGGACTAAGAAATAGCCACAAAACCCCCAAATCTTTAAGGAATTCTTACTAGGACTACCCCCAGAGAAACACATCAAGCACTCCATAAAATTAAAGGGTGTTGTACCTAAACCGCAGACCATCTACTGCCTCACTCTAAATTAGTATGATGCTCTTTGTGCTTACCTTAAATATGCCTTTGACAAGGGACTTATCAGAACTTCACATTCATCTTTTTTGAGAAGCTGTTTTTGTAGCTAAAAAATGGATCCCTAAAAATAACAAATTATAAAGCCTTAAAAAAGGTCATTATACAGAATTGGTACTTATTAACTTTATCAATGGCCTTTTTGACACACTTGAAGGCACCACAGTGTTAGACAATATTGACCTCACAGCTGGCTACAACCAAATACAAATTAAGTAGGAGGAGATTCTGAAGACCATCTTCTGTACCAAATATGGGTCCTATGAGTGTGTTGTCATCAAATTTGGGATAATCAATACATCATCTACTTTTACCACATTCATGAACAAGTGTGTCAGGATTTTTGGATATTGACCAATTAATGGATTCACTAAATAATTGCAGGCCAGCTGGCAATTGTTGTGAATCCTGCTATTCACTGTATTTCAATTTTGTCTTTGGTGGGCCATTTCAAAGACAAATCTCTTGCTTTTGCTTTCGCCTCTTGAAATGAGTCAATGGCTGGATTGGGAAATACAATTGTTCAGGTTCTTGACTCTGTGCAGCTCGCTTGCCCCACTCATGCTTGTGGCAAGTGATACTACCATCCTGGTAGTGTTTTGTGGTATTGCCAACCACTATATATTCCATTTTCCTATTCACCAATAAAATTAAGTTCTATTCACATTTTTGTCTTTGTATTTTCTGTATTTTGCGCCTCTCTCTAGCCACAACTAATAGAGATTATTCTTCCAGGGCCGCAAGGTAAACACATAGCCTTCCCTGTCATCTAACCAAGAATTAGTACAAATCCAATACTAAGGTTAGGATTCCCTGTTGTGTTTCTGTGCTGCACCTCAGAACACAACAGCAATCACTCTTTGGAATAGTCTCAACAGAACAATGCGGACCGCAGGCTGCAGGACTATGAATCAATGATCAAATCATATCCTGGCATTAACAAAATCATGTATTGCAATTAATTAATAGAGCATTCAATTACTGCTGATTAATTAGTCCACCTCAACAACCACCTCAAACATGTTTCCCATAATAATTAATAATCTAATATTTAATTATATCCTAGAACAAGGGCCATCACATGGGCTGTCATTTGAAACACTTCTATAAGAGTCCAAAATGGACTGGGCTGTCAGGCCAAACAATCTAAGATAAAAAGGATTCAGGCCTGTTATATTAGAGTAGCTCTGATTAAGTGAAACAACCATCTCCGTGAACTAGTAGCCAACCACTGGCTAGCTAGCCCTGGAAGTGGTCCAGGTAGACAGAAAGGATACCAATCTGTGGAAGATGTCAATTTAGCCTTCTGTTAAAACCATCCCAACAAGGATAGGCCTCCTGATGTGTTGCCCTAATGCTACTTCAGTCTCTTCTAGTGTTGTGAGCTAACTTGGATAGCACGCATGTAGGCAGGCCGCCTTAGAGCCAGTCCATTAGAATAAAAGACTGATGATTCCTTATTGACATGATGATTGATCCAAGTCTTATTCCTTAACGTGATCCTCTCTTAAGCTTTATTAGTGGAGAGCAAAAAATGATACTGTTGTCATACAGTATAATTATCTATAGTAAAATATAGATACTGTCACAAGTGACAAACTCTTATCAACTATGATTATTGAAAAGCCTCAACTACGGGATTCAACCCCTGATCCCCTGCGGGCCGCCAGCCTGCAGGGCCAGCTGCCCGGCTGCCTGCAGTTTTTTGGGCTCAAACCAGAGCAGGATTTGACTTTGGAAGATCCTTTGAAGTTTGATGAATCTAATTCATCTACATCAACACCTCCCAAACTAAAGGTTCCTGTTAATTCAACCAATCAGCAGGCAGGTCCAGTCATAGATCCCAAATTAACTTGGGCCCATGCAGAAGGGGAGACTGAGAAACTTCCCATAGAATGCGGGCCACCCAGAGACAACCAACCCCACAACCCAACTAGGAAATTTGAGCATTCTCAGTTCAAGCCAGCCAATGAAATAACCCCTGCAATGGATGCCACCAAGGACTGGAAAGACCTAGTAAATGGTAAAACCCGGGCCAAGGGAATTTGTGAAAGTTTTACCATGACAGATGAGCATACTTATACCCTGGACCGCCAGGAAGATGCCCATTGCCATTCTTGCAATAAAGTGACATGAACCTTTGGTTCAACCAGATCATACCTTATTTGTTGTTAGTTCTACTTCATTTATAGCCTACGTCTCACGGTTCTGCACCCCACACTCACCTACCCCAAGAAACCGCGGACCAGCCGCCTGACCTTTACTGTCCACCAGGAGCTTCCTTTAGCCCAGTACATTTCACCAAGTACCCACCTAACCCGGCGTATTTGGAGTTTACTCTAGAGAAAATTCTAATCCACAACCCTGAAGCTAGAACTAGAGAGACAGAAGTCCTTTACAGAGAAGGCACTAAAATTATCTGGTCCCCTCTGCTATTCTGCGGCAAGTATAATTTCCTGTCTGCATATTTGGTTCCAATGACACCGCCCCTTACCCTGCGGCCCAACCGCCCACAAGAATCTGTTGCCACTAATGAATCCACTTCCACCCAGATATTTGGAGTGATGTATATTGCCCTCACCGGACTGATTGATTCTATGGTGCCTGTAAGCAGACCTTGGGCAGTCCTTGGAAAATTGTTATCTTATATTGTAAAGTTAGCCCCAATCTTGTGGTAGGCTCTCCCTGCTGGGCCCGCGGGCTGTCCGCCCACAAGTTCTCAGGAACCCCCCACTGGTTGGATCCCTGACAGATACAACTATGAGCCTATATCCAGAAGTGGGAAGAACCATCCCAAATCCCTTGGGCTTTGGGCCCAGTCAGACTTGCTACTTCTGGTGACAATAAATATTCCGGGCCAAAGGTCTTCCAAAGTCACAGGTTCTCTGTACTTTCCTAATGTTAGAAGTCTTAGAATATCAGCTGGCGGATGATAAAATACCATGGTATGCAATTTTCTGACAAAGTGTTTGCACCTCATAAAAGAAAAAGACCCTCATTTAACTAGATGATATCATTGTGTACAGTTAAAAACATAGAACAACACCACAAGGATCTGGAGGCGGTGTTTTATACCTTAGCCTAGCACAAACTTCCAGAAAATCCTTCTAAATAGCCAGTTATTCTGAAAAAATTACCTTTCCTAGGCCACATAGTCTCTAAAGACAGGATCAAACCTGGCAAGCAGAAGATTCAGGCTATTTTTAAGATGCCACCTCCAAAAGATAAGAGCACACTAAGAACTTTTCTAGGCATGGCAGTGTCAGAACCATCTCCCTAGATGATTCTGTCACAAATAATGATAACTCAAGCTCTGGATCAAAAAACAGAAATTTGGTTGGTTTAGAAACAACAGAAATAACAACAGGAACTATTGAAACCAACTTGATTAGTGCAGGAACAAAATTCAAACTTGGAACCTTTCTTGACAACTCATTAGAGCCAAGTCCAAAGTATTCTCCAAATCTGGGATTCAAAATCAAGCGTAAAATCAAAGAGATTCCAGATTCCAGACAATCGGAAATCTCAAAACTTGATGGTGATGTTGGCAGCTGTTCAAACCTTGCAACAGGCTCCAAAAACTTTAATATTGAGTCTATATACTATATTAATAAGTTTAACGCCAATGTTGAGTCTAAAACTGTCTAACTTCAGTTTCTGGTAAGAATAAGGCTCCTAAGTACCTTAAAACTGTTTGATAACAGTTAAACGTTTTGGGATAATTTTGAGAAGCTGAAGATTTACTCCTTTTCTGTTAAGTTATTGGTGCAACAGTTAAACTCCCTTCCTAACCCCCATTTCCTTCATTATATAAAGCCTTAGACCTTTGGTTATATTCCTTGCTCAATAAATAAAGACTTTGAACCTGATATATTTCTTTATTTTTTGTAGGACTTTTAGAGCTTCCATGAAACTGCCTAATCCTTCCCTTCCTTGGGGAATTAGGCTCAAATGGATGATTTTTTTCTTGTTGTGCACAATAGTACAATCCACTGTGTAAATGAAAACTTGTCCAGGATCTGGGACTAGCACCAAATACTGTGATAACAGAAAATGGGCTCCATTTGTACCAGGTAAATGGTACACCACATCCTTGTTCTCTTCAAAGCCTCCCACTAAACAGAAAACTTGGACTGTGTCCACCAATCCTGTTTATACTAGTCTTTTCTGTCCTTTTACTTCTGTCTTCTTGCTTGCATATCTAGGTAAATATTCCTTCCTGGGTTGCTTCAATCTGTTATTAGGCAGATATCAAATCCTTGGGGAATTGGTACATTTGGGCAGGGTGTCTGTGCCAATTGGTTCCATAATTACAGGTTTAAAACCTTCTGCATTAATTCATCATGTTGGGAAGTTATTTCCAGCAGGGTGGGTTCCTGACAGGTATATTACATACTGTAAATTCAGAACCTAAAGGTAAAAATGCAGGATTGTCAAATTATTTTGCATGAACTCACCAACTTAATAAAGTTATTTCATCTCAGTACAACTTACTTATTTATATAAAAGGATGAAAGATATTCCAGTAAGTTGATGAGTTCACACAAAAGAATTTGACAATCCCGCATTTTTCCCTTTAGGTTCTGAATCTACAGTATGCTGCTTCATCCCTGAATGTGGCGTTCTCAATGTACCTATGTTAGATTATTACAGGTGCCAAGTCTGGGTTTGTTTGGACATCCCACAGGACCTCTGTTTCTACCAGCTCAAGGAGAAACTAGTACTAGCCCCTATCTTGCAATATCCAAGAGGGGATGTAGACAACTTTTTGTAGACTAACACCTCAGAAGTGTTCATCAGAGGGGTCTTTTGCATAAAAACTGATGCTGGAGAGTTCTTACCAGTGTCATAAAAATCTCACAAACTAACCAACATCAAATGTTATTATCCAAATAACAATAAAAACTTATTGTCATCATACACTGCTTGGTGAAGTGGTGCTGTTGCCTTGAAAGACAAGATGATTTCACAGCCCTCACAAATCACTCATCTACTTTTAATGCAGACAAACCTTTCATGTAGGCAGGCCCAATGGATGGTATTCCTTGAAAGGTTCATTATTAAAATCCAATATAAGACAGGGCCAGAAATAGTTACCACAGACACATTATCACAGCTCTATGTCCTGGCCTCAAAGGGACAGAACAGACTAGATCCTGATTGGCCTTTCCTTGTGTTACATATCAAGTACAAGGGATCTTCCCAAACACTACAGAAATTACCTGAAGCACTGCTATAAAAACACTTGTTTGCAGATTTCTATGGAACATTACACCAAAAAATAACATATATAGTAACCATTCCATATGTATCCACAAATCAAAGAGTAGACAATATCTTAAGCTACCATAGAGACTTTGAACATGCCAAGAGTAGGAATTTGTATAAGTTCCTGAAGACAAAAATATGGTGGCCTACCCTCTTCAGAGACATCCATGAAGTACTTACACAATAAAAGGTTTGTGAGAAATTTTCCAAAAGCAATGCCACTCTTGAGTCAGTAATGTCAATCTGAACTCAGTTAATTTTCAAAGTATGGGCGCTGGACATTATAGTCCCTATTCCTGGAAAGATTAACAGCTAAATTATATAATCACCACCATTGACTTTTCCACACAATTTCCAGTGGCACAGGCTATCAAAGCCCAAACTGTTAACAATGTTAAAAGATTAATAGACAAGAAATTATTGGCAAGTTTGGAAAGCCAGAACTAAAAATCACAGATGAAGGCAAGAAGCTAAAGTCCAAGGACACCTATGTATATCTGGTAAATCAAGGAGTCAAACATATAGTAACACCATCCTTCAATCCTCAGGGCAGCAGCAGATTAGAGCAGCTGAATGGCAGCCTAGTGCAAGCCCTTTCCAGAATTACTGCCAGAACCCCTGAAGACTGGTCAAAGAAATTACCAAATGCCCTCCTTGTGTGCCAAACCCAAGTGAATAGAGCTAACAAGAAGAGCCCTTTTGAACTAGTTTATGTCATACAGCCAAATATAGTTCAAGCCCTAACAGGGCCCAAGTTAGTGATTCCAAAGCAATTTTAACTCAGAACTAATCCCCAAGTACTCCATGCCAATGTTGATTAAACAGCAAGAGAAGAGAAACATCTACAGGATATGTTTGTCCCTCTGAAAGAGTGAAATGAAGTTGGGAACAAGTTTTGGGTAATAAACACAGAAAAGAGCAAGTTACAACCAGAGAAATTAGAACCAACTATTTTCCTAAAGGTAAATGATAAAAATACTTACCTGGTGCAAGACTTGGGTAAAAGAAAACAGGACAAGATCCTACATCACAACAGGCTTCATATCATGCAAGGCCCACCAGAAGCAGTGTGAAGCCATTATCCCAGCAACCAAGCAATAGCTGGTAGAATAAGGTTCCCATGCCCCTGACAATATTCCCACAGACCTTCCAGCAGAGAAAGCCAACCTCCAGCCAGGGAGGCTGTTATAGTGGAGTCTCTGTGAAATTCTGAAAAATTCATGAAATTGGGAATAAAATACCAAATCATCAAAGAATTAAAAATTAAACTTTTTTATAAAGTTGAAATGTGCAGACAGAAATCTCCAGGAAGAGAGATAATACAGCCCTAGAAAACTAGGACAGAACAGAAGAATAAAATTGATTGATAAATGGTGACTGGATTTTATACTTACACAATCTCACAAATTGATTCAATAATTTATTCTGATCCAAATTGGGAGGGGGGCCTGAAATCAGTGCAGAGGCTGTGGAAACCACAAAATCAAAGCCACAAACTGTGAGGTACCTCACGAGCAAGTAAGCAAAAAGGAACTCCCTCTTTGGGGGATAATTTTCTGAAAACCTTAAAACTTGATATTGATTTTGAAGTTATAGTATTTATTGAGCTACTAAAGTAGCTCTAGGGAATTGTAAATCAATATGGGAATTGGGATTTGGCAATGATATAGCAGGCCTCAATTTTTTCACCAGGCCTCCAGAAGCCACTGAATTTTTTACTATGTCATAAATTGCTTTTAGTGCCAAAAAGCACCAAATTATCTGTTTTGGAGGTTTTCAAGCTTTTTGAATCATTTGAAAAAATTGGAAAAGCCTGTGCATGCTTTTCTACAACCCATTTATTATCAATGGCTTGGTTTAGATCAGCCAGACTCTTTATGGGTTTTTTGGGGGATAGCTTCTTGGGTGCTTTCTTCCAGGGACAGGCAATTCCAGGTAAGATGACATTGTCTGTGAAATTCTTTGATTTCCGAAATGTGATTATGATTATACTGTTCAGTGATCACAGGGCCCTTAGAAACAGACATAAAAGGGACTAAAATAAGAGGGAAAGACTCAGGGATGGACAATCACAGGGTATCTCACATAAAATACAGGGGAATTCTCACTGCCATCAGTTTCCATTTTTCTCTTGTGATTCTTTAGGAAGCTGAGAAGAGGCATTGTCAGGGGCAACCCTGACTGATAGTATCTACAATAAAATTAGAAAAGGACTGGTTTTGAGTAAGCATCATTGTCAAGCAATTCTGGTAATTGCTTGAGAGTTCAAAGATATGTAATATCTTAAAACTTTAGTTAGCCTTGCAAATATTATTTAATCTACCTATCCTTTCAACAGGACACTACAGACAATACATTAGAAGAGAACATGTAATTTTTTATTTTATTTAAACTAGAGTAAAACTTCCAAAGATAAAGACTATCTAGTATAATTAAGAGCCTGTTGTCCTGCTTCAGGGTTTCTATATATATATACTGTGATGTTGTGAGAGAGGGGGCTAAATAACTAAGTTTGGCTCCAATCCTGGATGAAGGATCCACCAGGACACCATCCATTGCAAGACTGGTATGGCTGCTCAAAGGGGCGTCCATAGAGAGGATGTAGCAGATAGTTGGGGGAAATAGGAGTCTAAACCCATCAGAATCATCCCACCAAGTAACCAGGGAGTACACTGGGGAGCGGACTCTTGGGTACCCAAGCCTTCTTCCTGGACCTGGACAATTGGGTCCTCAGAGGGAAGGGGCATTGGGCGGGCCAAACCTGGGGGCGTTGAGGGGGCTGGTTCAAGGGCAGGGAACTCAAAGTCATTGCAGGTAAGACTTCTCACAAAGTTCTCACTGGTGGCAAGGATATCCTGGGTATTTCCGGGGATGTTCTCAAATATATGCATGAACTGATCAGGATTGGCGCCAGTATGATGAAATAAATGGGAAATACAACCCCAAAGATCTGGGGAGGTACACCATATCATCACCAAGGCAGGAGCCAGAGTGAAGGCAACAAACTTAACAAAGGGCACCAACATTTTACTTGGGTCTAAAACAGAACCCACCAAACAGCAATTTATTTATTTAGTTTTTTTGTGTTTCAGAAAAGCAACCAAAAGACAAGAACAAGAAAGAAAGTCTAATAGAAGGCTGAGAGGGATAAAAAAACGGCAACCACAGGATATAGGCTTCAAAAGTGTATCTAGAAGCTTTGAGGCGTATATAAAACAATAACCAAAGTGAAAGCAAGATGGGGACAAAATCAAACTTGGAATAGGTGATTATACTGTTTAAATCAATAATTTTTAATTTTGAGTTATTTCTTTTAAAGCAAAATTGGCAAGTCTTATTGTTGATGTTAACAACATATATAAGGACTTCAGAAGGGCACTGGGGGACCCGGAAACAAAGGGAGAAGGTAAGGAAAGAGAAAACCAATACTAACAATTTAGAAAATCAAAAGGGACCAAGCAAAGGACCCAAAGGTCAGCCAAAAACTTTAAGTTATGAAGGTTAAAACTTTAATTGTAAGAATGAGCAAGCAGGGGACCAAAAGTCCCCTGTCTTGCTTTAAGTGAACCCATTTGAATTTTAAGGTCAGCTGACCTCAGCGAGTCATTTGATTGGGTGAGATAGAAATTTTGCCAGTAGTTTCAGAGAGCTTGGATGGTTTCTCATCAATTTCCAACCCAACCTCTGATTGGCTAGTTCCTAAAGGACACTTCAGGATGCCATTAATTCCAGTTGAGTTGGATTTTGTTGAAGTAACCAAAGTGCTACCTGATTGTTTAGAATTAATTAATTTTAAATTCAGACAAGCCCAAGCCAAAAAATAGCCCAAATTAATCAGAGATTCCTCCCAAGTGGGAACAGAGTTCAAAATATCAGTATTCACCACCTGGGAAGGGTATGCCAACAAAAATCTCATCAATTGTGTGGTCTAAATCCTCAAGGGAATTAAGGGGCTTGGCTGGCTTCTGATCCAATTTCTTTGTGCAACGCGGGAAGATTGTCCTATCCAAGGCTAAAGGGGGGTGACTTTACAGATGTCCTCTGCCCTTTCTTTCAGAAACTTCCAGATTGCTACCTATACAAGTGAACAAGCTCTTAATGACTACACCTGATCTAATTGGCTGTACTGGATCTTTTTTCACTACTGGCACTATAAGATGTGAATGATATTCCAGCTACAGCCTGGGCTTTTCTTGAGCTGTCTTACTAGAAAAATCAGTGGTTATCTACTTCCTTTCATGCCTTGCGTGATGCTGGGGAGTTACAGCAGATTTGGAGGACACTTAAAAACATTCAAAACCTTTCTCTTCTGCCTAAAAATTAGATTTCTGATATCCTTCTTTACACTTTTGGGTTTAAACAATAGTACTCAATTTGGATGATGCTCCTTTAGCTGATTAATATTGATTTGAGTTTAGGATTATACAGTGTATAAGGGCCAATTTGATTCAATATTGAATTTTGGATTACATGAAATATACTTATCTTTCAGATTGAGCTTTTGAAGGGATATATTCCATGTAGATGAAAATGTACCTTTCACACATCTATTAGGTTGAGAGTGAAAACAATGTGTGCTTTATATCTATAGGGTGAGATGGTCACAAAGGAGTGGATCAGCAAGTGATTATACAGTGTATAATTGCTATATTTAATAATAATGGGCTAGAAGTTATATGGTGTGTAATTGATGCTTAAGGGATATCCAAATAGTGATAATATAGTGTTTAATATCCAGGATTTGATGGCAATGATTAGCCTTATTATTTGTAGTCAATCAAACTAATCTCATAATACTTATTAGAGAAATATAATATATATAGGAGGAAGCTTTAGAAAAGAACATATATTTTTATTAAAATAAAAAAGGGCTTTATATAGCTTGTTGATATGCCACATATTTTACATGTAGATCATGCAGGTCATGTGAATTGAGAGTCAGAATCTTTGGAGAATAAAGGACTTGATACTGGTGTAATATCTGAATTAAGGTTTAGGGCCATCTTCTACTTGATAGTCAAGTCATTAATCAGGGAAATGATTTCTCAAAAGAAAGTAAAAAAAGATTTTTCAACAATGTTGCAGCATGCTACATGCTTATGCACTTAATTACTTCTGTTTACTGATAATAATTGCTCTTGATGGTAACTTCAAAGCTTATAACATATTGATTGCCTATAAAAATCTTAAACTATTCTTTACTGATATTAAAAAATAGTCCAATTACATGATTATAATAATCAGTTTTCTAGGCTATTTTTTGAAAATATATTGCTATAGAATACTATTGGAGCCTCCATTCAATCCTAAGGGTATCCCTGAGCCAAGCCAAGTAAATAAACATGTCTTGTCAATGTTTTAAAAAATTTCTGTTGACAGTCTATTTTGATATGGCAAGTTATCATATTTTTAATTTCCACATTTAGTTATCTACAGTATCCTCCTTAAGTAATGAGTCAACATCATTTTTTAAGATAATGTAAGATTTTACAGATTGAAAATGAGTAAAATTAGCATGAAAAGAATCACTGCAAAATTTACACAAGGCTTTAAAAATATGTGAAAATAAATAAAAGTGAAACAAATATAAAACAACATTGAAAATAAACACTGCTATAGCCTTTTAATCTATATAAGAGTTGTGCCCATAAAATGCTTATGAAACAGAGCCACCTTATCAAAATTACTTAGATAATAGAATTGAAGCTAGGCAATCTTTTGAAAAGAAAATATCAATAAAAAAGAGAAATACCTGAGTATGTTTGTGATCAAGTTATCCTAGAAAGAATTATGGGGTTATCTTACAGAAAATTAGGCAAGAAACTTAACATTGGTGCTGAAACTGCCCAATAAACTTACCTAAAATACTAAAAAAACCAACTCTGAAGAATTGTTCAAGATAAGGCTTCCCTAAAAAAACTAGCAAGAGAAATGATCAACTGTTAATTAGAAAGAGTTTACAAAATCGCTTTTTATCAGCCAAAAAATCAAGGCAATGTACAAAAAACTCCTTAGAAGTTGAAGTTTCTGAGACTGCAGCACATAGAAGAAAACATGATTTAGGTCTATATGGGCATGTTGCAAGAAGAAACTCTTTTATTATTCCATAAAATATGGTTAAAAGATTGGCCTCTGCTTGTTAATATGTTAGTCAGCCTATATATTTATGGGGAAAGGTTATTTGATCTGATGAGACCAAAGTGTTTATCAGTGGATCTCAGAGACCCAAAACTTGCTATTGCAAACCAACAGAATACCTCAGGCCCTGCTGTTTAAAAGGTACTGTTAAAAATAAGCATATGTATGCCATATTTTGGGGCTGTTTTACAGCCAATATAAGAGGTGAGGTCCAACCATTCACTAGGAAGGTGGATGCTGTTGTCTACAGAAGGATCCTTGATTGGAATCTTTGCCGCTCTATGAGGGATCTACAAGATCCAGCCAATTATATCTTCATGCAAGATAACACTGGTGTCCACAAGGCCAACATTATTGATATATTTTGATTCTAAACAGATTATTAGTTTGGATTGGCCTCTTCAAAGCCCAGATTAAATCCCATTGAACAACTTTGGGATATCATTAAGTCTGGTTTTTCAGAAGGCTCTAAACAATCCATATTGGATCTAGATTTGAAGTGGCAAAAGCATGGGAGGCAATTCCTATGGAAACTCTCAAAAATCTTTTCCACTCAGTGCCTAGAAGACTTGCTGCAGTTATCAAAGCCCAAGGGGAACCAACAGAGTAATGATTACTTGAGATGCTCAATATTGTAAGTTATCTAAATATGATAATAAATATGTATATTGTCACCTTTATTTTATTTTTGTTTCACTTTTATTCATTTCCACATATTTTTTAAAGCCTTGTGTGAAATTTTGCGGTAGATCTTTACATACTAACTCTACTCATTTTCGATTTTTAAAATCTTGAATTATCTAAAAATGCTGTTTACCCGTTACTTAATAAGGGTACTGCACATTGACTTACCATGAACGCTGTGTTATAACGAAACTTCTTTATCATGTGCAAATAGATGCAGATGAAATATAAAGTTCGTTTCGAGTAATTGGTTCCGACAGACGTATTTAAAAGTCTTGTGTATCAGCAAAATCCACGTAAATTCTCATCTCTAGCCAATCCTCCTGATCAGGATTACGTTAGGTAGAGAATCAGCTCGATATTTTCCATTAAAGTAAGGAAAATCTTAGGCTTATAGCATCATGCTGCTTCCGTATTTATATTACCTCGGTTCTATATTTGTTAGATACTCTTAAACAAGATTGATAGAGTTAAAGTTCTAATGCAGAAATCGGGTTCTGAAAGAGTCTCAAACCCAGAGAATGGTATTAATGCGGCAAGTTCTTGAAATGGTTCAATACTTTTTGTAGGAGTATTGTGAATCTTTTCAAGAAAGAATTTTGATTCCGGGTAAAACTGCTATAGCAGGGGCTTTCAAGTTTAGAAGTTTAAATGTCTCAAATCAGTCAAACTTGCATAATCATCGCAAGTGTTTTTGTGGTAGCATGTACTTATTTGTAGTGTTGAAGCCACAATGAAATGATAGAATCATATAGTGTAAATATTTCCTAGCTATATAAGGTCAGAGGTATTCAACATGAAGTATATATAAAATAAAAGTACCTATCAGCGAAAAGAGGTCCAAAAAACTTGATGAATCAATTTTAGGTCATTAGCTAAACATTTGTGCTTTAAAAATGGAAAAATTACAAAGAAACCATGAAAGTTAGCTATCAGAACCACTGTAATCAAGAGTAATAATTGCTGTCTTTATAATATAAGATGTATGATGTATTTGACCTCGAGTTTTAAAAAAAAGCAGTAAGTAATTTGATTGTTTAGTAGAGCTTATAAATATTCAAGGAACCACGGATAATCTGGAGGAAATTTCAGAAGTGGGATATCTTCGTCTTGTTCCTGGTTTGATAAGATTTTGCATGTTGAATTGTCTTTTCCATGGGTCTTTGGCTTGTAGTGGAAGTACTTGAATTTGGAGGATGGTTTAAGCGTCTCTCGTCTGATTAGGAAAAGTTCATCAGGGCGGTTGGGATTGAAGTGGTTGTGATGAAAGCTTGCATCATATGTTTGAGTGGTCCGCCTTGTTCTGCGTCGATCAGAGGTTCGTTTGAAGCCGTATATCTGAGGTTAGTTAACAGTTGATTGGTTTACTTGGAGTTGGCGGTAGAATGATTTAGCCGATGCATTGCGGAAATGGCGGCAGACAATCATCTCAAATGCTTTTGCATCGTGGATGGTGAAGCCAGGGCTGTCTTTGCTCCATGTGATGGTTGTGGGGTATGTCTCGCTGTTGAGTAGTCTATATGTTACTTGTGAATAAAGTTTATGCTTACTGATAAAGATTTGAAATGAATGCCGCTACCGACTGGCCCTTCTTTTTGATATTCATAATCATGTGGCAATAGGAGCTCCTGTTTGTAAATATAAATTCGATCCTCTTATCTAAGGAACTTTTTTGGGAATTATAATTCTGCCCCGTGCCATATGATTGGTTTCTTATTTTTGATCTAACTATGACGTTCATCTTAATGATTTGATTCGTTGCCCCTTTCGGAAGTATCCCTTATTGGTTGAACTCTAGTTTATTGAGAATGAATGGACATTGATAAACCGGTCTTTGCGCCCAATCTCACAATAAGGCTCATTCACTTCACGAGTTTTGTTAAAGAGTGGTTTCTATTTAGAATTTATGCGTCTCGATGAAAACAGGAGTCGTAAGCGAAATGTAAAAACAGCTACCATTAATCCTTACCATCCACTTATTATATTCTATTCGGCAGAGTAAACACTCCACCGTGCAACTTCTTTTCATTGCAGCTTGACCAGGTTCATCTCCGAACTTTTAAATTTGTTTTCAAAGCAATTAATTCGACTTCCATGGCATAACCCGATTGATAAGCCCAGCCGAATTTAAACCAGTCCATCAAAAGAATTGGTCCACTTTTGTAATTTTTGAAAACAGTGGCATCAGCTTAGAAATGCTTGAATATATTTATATTTTCAAATCATGAAATCTTATAAATACAAACATCTACGATAAGCTAAATTGAAGCTAATATCACAGCATTGTCAGGCATCAATTAGTTAAACTGGTATTCAATTAGGGCTGGGTAAATCTCAAATGGTGGCTGCTTTTGTTTAAAAGCAGCCTATCGTTTAAAATCAGGAAATAGTTCTGGAAACTCGTTTTCAACGGGGTTTCCGGAATTGTTTCCTTACCACATCCTCAGATGGATAGTTTTTCTGGATTTTTTAATATAAAAATTATATTTTTTCTTTCTGATTTTAAAAAAATAATACTTAATTCAAATTTAATTTTTATATTCAAAAAATAAAATTTTATTTGCAAATATATTAAAATCCAGCCCATCCGTGTCAGGAATATTCCTGACACTTATAGTCGTGTAACCAACGCGCAGACACCTGCCATCACCGACCAGATATCCGCTGCCACCGTGCAGGCGCCCGCTACCACCAAGCAGATACACACTGCCACCACGCAAAAGCCTGCCACCACCAAGCTGTTGCCCGCCGCCATTGAACAGATGGGTCATTATTTTAGGGATTAGGCCATTTTCTAATACACATGCTGCCCAAGTCGCAGCATAACACAGTTCGATTTTGAAAAAATCAAATTACAAATGTTTATATTTAAAACAGTAATAGCTCAACAAAAAGTTAATATTTTTTACACTGTAAACTATCAAAATGAAGCTAAGAATCTTATCTTTCTATTGGTTTTAAAATATTAATACATGTATAATATTGAATATTAAAGCAAAAGTAATTTAAAAGAGCATATGTCAGCTTTTATTATATTATTTTGATAATGAAATAAAATAGATTGCTTAAAGCTTAAAAAGTTAATTTTTTATTAATTAATATATGCTCTTTATTTAAAAAAATTAAATATAAGATCAAGAGCATCATTTCTACATTTTTTTTATTTAAAAAGCTTAATTATTTAGGATTTTATGGTAGTTTAAAGTTAGGACGTTAATTTATTTGCTGTTTAGATGAATTTTGAGGTTCAAGTGAACTGTGAACCTCAAATTAAGCATTTTTTAAATATAATTCTTTAATAGTTTTATCATTTTAAAAATATGCAGAACAGTTATAATTAAGTTAATACATCATTTTAATTGATTTTCATAGATTACAAAGAGGATATGATGTAATTTGATGCTTAGCTGATACACATATATCACTTGTGCATGAAAACTGGGGATTTCATTTATTCTAGAAATATAAATTCAAGTTGAAATTGTAAATAAAGCTGTAACATCATTTATTTCAGAATGGTGTCATAAGGCTTGGTACATAAGAGCTAAAGCACCACCTAAGGTTTATTTCAAACCATCTTCACAAAAAGATATAATTCCTGCAACCAGCACTCTTTTTCAAGGCATCTCTACAAAGCATCTCTTTATCAGCAATCAAAAATCCAATATTATGGAATCTGTTAACTTTACTTCTGCCATGAAGCCATTTTCCTCACTGGGAGCATCAACAAAAAGAGAAAGGATTGCTATGCTAAAGAGAGCATTCCTCTTTGTTGCTGGAGGCAATCTTAATTCCTCAATCAATCACTTCCTCACTCAAACTGAGTTTGGAAAAACAGAGTTCATTCCTTTAATTCAAAATCAGAAACTAAATGGGATAATTGAAAACTTAAAGGATCTTCTGAAATCTGCTCCTCAAAAGCATCTCCCAGCCTTGAGATCTCTGGTTACTTCCAGTTACTCTTTAAAAGAGCTTACTGATATGGGATTTAATATAACCAAAAGTGAGTTTGAATACTCAAGAAAAATAAATAAAAATAAAAATGTAAGCTTAAACAAAAAAAGCCAAAAAGATAACAACTATTCATTAAAAAAAGAAATAATCAAAAAATTAATTAAAAAACTACTGGAAAATTCTTTTGAAACAAGCCAGTTTACAAAAAAAGCACCAGAAAAAATTTATAAAGACATTGAAAAAGAAATGAATGAATATTCAACTGAAATAAAATATTCTCTATTAAAAACAAAAAAAGATATATATGAAAATATGAAAATAAAAAATGAAATTTCAATATCACTTTCAACTTATTATAGATTAATACCAAAAAATATAATAAAGAGTAAAAAACAAACTGACATGTGTAATATTTGTAACTTAAAATCATCCTTAGAAAAAAGAAAAGAATAATGTGAAAGTAAACTTATTATTGCCAGAATCTATAAACAGTGACTTGGAAAGCTATTAATCAGCACCAAGACTTTTATGCTCATCAAAATAGGGAATATAAGAAAGATATCAATGAATTAGATAATGAATCATGTATTATAGTCATAGATTTTAAGGAGAATTTAAAAGTTGGTGGTGGTCCAATTGAAACCAATAACTGTTTTTATTCCAAAAGACCTATTTCTTTATTGGGGTTTGCATTGGTATTTAAAGAAAACAATAAAGTTAAATATGAATACCATGATTTTTTATCTCAAATATTGTCTCATGATTCTTTGTTTTCAGGTGAATGTCTAATAAGTCTTCTTAAATCAGATAAGTTTAAAAAAATAAATAATATCAAAGTATGGACTGATAATGGAAACTGTTTTAGATCCTATGAATTCTTATATTATCTATTTAAAGAGGCACCACAATACATTACAGATCTATTAAATATAATAGATTTGTAGAATGTCATGGGAAAAGTATTGTTGATGGTCACTTTGGTGTAATATCAAAAACATTAAAAGAGAAAGAAAATCAGCTTTATATTAAGAATATAAATGATATTAAAAATATTTTTGAGAAAGAAGAAAAAAGAAAAGAATTATATAAATCAGCGCTGTCAGGCTCAAATATTTCTCAAAAGTCATTCTTTTATATTTATGAGAGAAAAGTTAGGCCTATAAGGAGAGAGCTCAAAGTTAAAAATCTGCGCATTAATCTTTCATATTTGATGAAAGATGGGAAGTTATATACTTCACCTTTAACATTTGAAAGTTTCTCAGAATATTCTGAGATAACTTATCATTTGAAATCACGTGATGATACCAGAGAAACAAAAATATCAGAAGATGCTAGTGGTGCATTAGGGCAAGTTCATGAAGTAGGGCAGCTTACTAGAGGGTGTATTTTAAATAGAGTTATCAGTCTTTCAAAAACAACAACCTTTTTTTTGAAACAAACTAAGAATATTTATGATGAGCCAAAGATAGGGTAATAGCATTTATAGCTTTGGGGCTGCTATTACTCTCTCATGCAACTCATCATAAATATTTTTAGCTTGTAGTATGTAGTGGCACTTAAGATATTTACAGCATTATTATAAGGTGCAATTTTCAATTCTAAAATTGATAAAATATTTTTTTTAAAAAATATCTAAGCCCAAGATCAATTAAAGATTTGACATTGATTGTATTTTAATCTTTCTGAATAATTTGAATATGAATAATGTAATTAAGTTATAAAATAATCAGTCCAGCGCTTAGGAATAACAAGAAAAATAATGACCCAGATGCACACAGCCACTGCGCAGGCACCTGCCACTCTTACCAGCCCCACCTGCAAGCCATCCTCAAACCAGGAACCCATGAGCCAGCCTGCCACCTCTAGCCTTTGCCCCCCCCATGCCAGCAGTCCAGTCCCCATCCACTCTTTTGGGAAATAGCCAAATTGGGAAGCCAGGAAAGACAATTTCTCCAAAGCCAAACTTGGGAGGAACTGTTGCCCAAGTTGGGAGCCTACCAAATGGCAAATGGACTGACAGGCTCTCCAACAATGAAAATCATGCACCAAATTTAGTAAATGAATTTGGATGCATGAAGAAGGCCCAACCTGCACTATGCCAATGCAAACTGAGATCCAGCCAAACCTTCTCAATTGCCAGCCACCCAAGCCAATACAGAAAATATAATAACAGATGCATCTCAGACTCTTGGTTCCCCAATGCCATACCTTCCAATAATCATGCCTTGCAGGTCCACTAGTATAAATATAGCTAATACCATCAATGATAGGTTGTGCTATCATTGAGTGAATATCCTCCTCAATATTATCACATTAATCAATCCTCTACCTAGACTAAGCAATTAACCTTACTTGACCCATCACCCCTCCCCAAGTCAGAAGATGAATTATATCATCTTCACAGCTGTCTTGACAGCTTACCTTGGGATAGGAGGCAACCAGCCAGCCTATGCTCAGTTTGGACCTGAACCATAAGGACCCAAATGGATGTCATACCATGAGCCAACACAACATAACTCAGTGGATTGAAACCCATGGACACCTCTGGCATCTTTTGCCCAACTCCCAACTTGGCTAATTATGTGATCCCTGCAGTTATGCTACTGTACCTTGCCGTCAGCCTTAGACAATGCAACATCCTTGCCAAAGCCTTCCGCCAGACAATAAACCTTTATCCAATTGTCTACTCCTTGAACAGCTTCCAGCCACCTAACCTGCCATCTTATGTTACTAAAGTTTTACCCTCAATACTTTTATTAAAGTCCAGAACCCAGAAAGCCAAATTTTACCTTTTTATTTTTAAATTTTAGATTCCCTAATTTAGAGGAATCTAAAATCTGAAAATGCTACAGCTTGGATGTGTCAATTACAGTATTTGCTGTAATTAGCGCTTTTTTAATCTGCTGCAGCCCTAATCACAATCAACTTCATAACTAAGATAGGGACAGGAACAGAGATTGTGTAAACACAGTGTCACAAAACCATTTTTTGGATGTTTGGATTGGGTCACAAAAAATGGCAACAGTGGCAAAATTGACTGTAGGGATGCAAAAGTGAGAATTCAAAAGTGATAATCTAAAAGTGGCCAAGTTAACACTTTTTAAATTTTTGAAATGGCTTTTTATAATAAAAACTACTTTTTCTTGACTTTTTTTAGTTGAGAGAAAGAATAAAAAGTATTTTATATGGCCATAATAATTTTTAATTCCAGATGCATTGTTTTAATTTAATTTTGAAATTTTAAAATTGTTGACTTGGCCACTTTTAGATTCTCACTTTCAAATTCACACTTTTGTATCCCTACAGTCAATTTTGCCACTGTTGCCAAAATTAATCCATGGGACTTTGTGTCACAACTTTTGGAGTAGGTCACAATTTGTGCCTCACTCCATTGTGTAGATCACAAAATACTGTAGATTCAGAACCCAAAGGTAAAAATGTGGGATTGTCAAATTCTTTTGCGTGAACTCACCAACTTACTGGAATATTTTCCATCCTTTTATATAAAAAAGTAAGTTGTACTGAGATGAAAAATATTCCAGTAAGTTGGTGAGTTCACACAAAAGAATTTGAAAATCCCACATTTTTACCTTTAGGTTCTGAATTTACAGTATAAAAGGAAGGCATTTTCAAATATGAAACAGATTGTGTCATTTTGTGCAAGGCACAGGATGTAAACTTAGAGCAAGTTCAGTTGTCAGATTTTATTTTTTAAATTGAATTTATTAAAGCTTTTTCTGTCATTATCCCACAATGATAGACTTGATTGTACCACAGTTTGATTTAGATAATTATGTTTAAACACCAATCAAAATATTTATAATTACCTGCTTCAATTGAAAGGAATGGCTTACATACTTATGATTGTACACAACATGTTGTGAATACCGCTATTCACCATGTGTCAATTTTGCCTTTGGTGGGCCATTTTGAAGACAAATCTCTTGCTTTTGCTTTTGCCTCTCAAAATGAGTTGATGACTTAATCAGGAAATTCAATTGTTTGGTTTCCTGATTCTGCGCAACTCACTTGCCCCACTAATGCTTGTGGCAAGTGATCCTACTGTCCATGTACTGTTTTGTGGTAAAGCTATACAGTATATAATCCATTTTACTTCTACCAATAAAATTTAAGTTCTATTCACATCTTTGTCTTTGTGTCTTCATGTACTTTGGCGCCTCTCTAGCTACGCCTAGCAGATATTATTCAATCAGGGCCACAAGGTAATTGCATAGCCTTCCCTGTCATCTAACCGAGACTTAGTAAAAATCCAATCCTAAGGTTAGGATTCCCCGTTGTGTGTCTGTGCTGCACCTCAGAACAAGACACAACACAAAACAACATGAGATTGTGCTTGGTCACATCACAATTCATACAGATTTGTTTTGTGACTTTAGGAGCAGGGCACAAAATGTGGCAGTTGAAATTGTGTACTGCTCCCTAAAAATACAAAACAAATCTGCATGAATTGTGATGTGACCAAGCACAATCTCATGTGGTTTTTTACCCAACTGCCAAAGCCAAAAAACCAATTGTGACCTACAAAGCTTGTTCACAAAACCAATTGTGTCAATTTTGGTGTCTGTCCCAACCCTATTCACAACACATTGATCAGTACATCTCATATAATATTCATTGAATTGTACTATTATGACTCTACAATCAGATAATCACCTGCCCAACTATTAATCATTTAAATCTCAATTAATATATATAGGCTTTTAACATCAATTTACTTTTAAAGGCTATATATTTTTATTTTTGAATTAATGTAGCATACTGTTTACTGAGAAGCTTTATTTCCAATCCTTCCAAGTCAAATCTCAATCAGCAGTGAGCCCTTGAAATAACATTATTTCCAATTAGGGTTGTGATATATGGCACAATGGTATCCTTGAAATTATACTGGCAACTGATTTTCCTTCTAAGCATGGTAAGCTGATTAGCTAAACTCAACTTAAAAGCTTACTGACTCTAAATACCTTTTTACTTTAGCTTGGTCAATACATAGCTTCAGCCAAAATAAATTCCTAGCTCCTCAATTAATATCAAGTCAACCTCTAAAGACAAAGGTCTTGATCATCTCAATTCAAGAAAAATTTATTGGAAGGCTAGAAAATCAATATACCCAAGGCATTATATACCGCCTGATTTTCTATAGAACTTAAGAAAAAAGCCAAAATTTTAGATAGACTAGTTCAATATTAGGGGTACAATTATTTATAGTAGCTCTTGTTAATTTTAATCTTTGTATATCTCAACTAGTAATGGTACTCTTTTATCTGATAAACTGATTTAAGCAAGCTACTGATAATTTATGCAGTATAGAAAGCAATAAAGGAGTTGGTTTATTTAATTAAAGGCTTAAAGATTGCCATCTGCTTCTTTAGACATAGCTAAACAACACTACATGATATCCTAACTGTAGGATCAGGTTCATACTAAACCAAGGATTAGTATTCATGTTGGATAAGTGATTTGACTACATCCCTGGTAATAAATAATATACAATAGTTTTCTCTATGCAAGGCTAGATATGAGTATTGAGGTATAGAGATTACACAAGAAAAGATGTGAGTTGAACTTGGATTTTATTAGAAGTACAATATAATTTGTAAATTTTAGTGAAAACAAAATATTACTCAGACATAATTATCATTCATTACCAGCATAAGTGATGCAAAGATCATTGTCACTGTTGGGAGGAAGGGAAATTTGGGATGGTCTATTTAAGGGAATAGCAACCTGGAAAAGAGAAAGAGGGAAAGATTATCTGTCATCTTTGCAACTTGAACCAAGTACAGATTAAATCAAAATTTTCTGGACATATCTATTAACAACAAAAAAGAAATATTTAAGTTATTTGCCTTATGTTTTAACATGTTTGAATTTTCTGTCTGGTCAACCACTTAGTTTGTTGTTTAAATAGTATTTCTTATTCATTCTACTTTACATTTCTTCATCTTATTTTTCATATGGTGATTTCTGACATTTTTACTTAATATATACCATAAATTTCTACATCTGGGAAAAATAAATGCAATATGTGATATATATTTATTATATTGCAACATCTTGAATCACTCTGTCAGAACTTTTGGTTCTGCTCTCAGACCTGGCAGTCTGATTACAATTTGCTTTATTAAGTAGTTGTGTAATCTTAGTCATTGTGTTGATAGGGAAGCTTGTTTGACAACAAGCGTTACTTGTGACGTCTGGGATTCCTTGACAGGGTGATGGCTGGTGGTGTCTAAGGGAGGCAACAAGCAAGTGGCTTCTAAGCTGGCAACTTGTGTAGTTCTTTAAGTACTGACAACAGTCTTTGGACTTGGATTTGTTCTTCTACTGCAAAAATGTTCTGAAGTAGGATATTCTTATTATTGTCTGCCTTCCATTAGTCTAATGGAAGGGCTTTTATAAAGCTTGTGCTCTCTTGACAGGATAAAATCATCTGGCTCATCTAACTCTTGCTTGGTAGTCTTTTCACCCCCAGACCGCCAGCATCAACCCCCAAAGTTAGGCATCCATGCAATGGCATGTGATTCCATATCATAATACCCTGAGCTGGGTACTAATTGCCATAGAGTAATGCATAATCTATTAGCGTGTCAGTGGTGGTAGCACTAATTTATGACTCTATTTTTAGCACATAACATATTGTTCCTGGGCAACCTTTCTTGCAGGAATTTGCAGTGGCACTGGCGGTTTGCTAGTGCAAATTGGATACATTCTTTTTGATCCTCAGAGAAACTCATATTCTTTAACCTGGCAGTTGCCAGAGTATTCTAGATTAACTCTAGCCAATCAAGAACCAGTCATAATTGCAGTCTATAATATTCCTGGTTGTTCTTGTAGTAAGTGATCCAAATCTACTTCACAAAGGCTTCCTAGATTAATTAAGCCTACAAGTAATATTGGAAGCTTCTCCAATAGATGTCTTGGCAGGTTGCCAAGACATTCAAGGTAGAATGAAGTCAGTATAAATTCCTGACATTTCCTCCAACTTGACTTGTTTATACCATCAAGAATAAATTACCAGCAAAAATGTCACAATCATCCAATGCCTCCAATACCTCCTGTTGTGATCTGAGGTGCAGCACAGAGTCACAACAGGAAATCCTAACCTTAGGGTTGGATTTGTACTAAGTCTTGGTTACAATGGCAGGAAAGGCTATGTGATTACCTTGTGGCCCTGATTGAGTAATATCTGCTAGTTGTGGTTAAAGAGGCGCCAAAGTACGTGGAGACACAAAGACAAAAATGTGAATAGAACTTAATTTTATTGGAAAATAGGAAATTGATTATATAGTGGTAGATAATACCACAAAACACTAACAGGACAGTAGGATCACTTGCCACAAGCATGAGTGGGGCAAGTGAGTTGCGCTGGATTAGGAAATTGAACAATTGTTTTTCCAATTCAGAGCCAGCCTCATTTTGAAGGGCAAAAGAAAAAGAGAGAGATTTGTCCTCAAAATAACCCAAAAAAGGCAAAATCAAAACATGGTGAATGGCAGCATTCACAACATTGCCCCCCTCTATATTGGCCTTAGAGGGGTGGTACTTTCAGAGGAACTTGGCATGCACGCAAGCAAAAGGTCAACCACTAGAGAGGAGTTTCACAGTGTACTCTGACCCCCGTTTGAATGTCACTTCCAAAGGTCCAACCCACACTGTGTCTAACTTTTGAGTGCGTCCTTCTACTTGATGCTGATAGTAGAGAACATGATCCCCAATATTGAACTCAGGCAAGGAAGAGCATCCAAAATTGTCAGGAGAGAGCTCAAGAATTCTTGTCTTATACAGAAAGGTGTATGTAGTAGCTTGTATATCAATGATGTGGTTGACTAAATTTTTGATATGGTCATCTGGGTTCACAGCCTTATCAGAGGAGAGGAGGGGTGCCCCCAGGAGCAACAGAGTGGTGGCCTCACGCCTATAAAGCACAGCAAAGGGGGAGTACCCAGTGACACAATGTTTGCTAAGGCAATAAGTAAAGAGAGTAGCAGGGAAGTATAGATCCCAGTTTGCAGAGACAGAGTAAGTGAGTTTCCTCATGATAGAAACCAGTATCAAATTTGCACGCTTGACTGCCCCATTGGTAGAAGGATTATAGGGGGCAGAGAAGGACTGGTGAGACCCCAAGGCTTCAACAACAGAGATTACTAACTTGGAATTGAATTTAGTCCTATTTAAAGACAATAACACTTGAGGGCAACCAGGGTGAAAAAAAACATCTTGCAGCAGAAAGGCGGCAGTTGTCTTGGCAGTGATATCTTTGGTAGGGTGCACTTCTACCCACTTGCTAAAATGATCAACAGCAATTAAGATAAAGCGGCAATCAGAGCAGAAGTAAGGAAGAAGTCCTACAGTATCAATACTGACAATGTGAAATGCATGTTGAGGGGGAGACTAACTTGAACCTATGAGTGATGGCTTTAGGTTGTTGGAGTTGGAAATTATGGCAACTAGCAATAACATCTGGGATCAGTAAGCAAAGATTTTCCCAGAAGTAATTCTTCTGGAGCCAGGCATGGGTCTTGGAAACGCCTCTGTGTCCCATCTATTTATGATCTTGGTGCACCAACAAAAGGCAAATATTAGGCCTTACTTAGGGCAAGTAGTGGTCTTGTACTTTCTTGAAAAGCTGATTGTCACAAATGAGGGTGTCTTCAGATAGCTTAGAAAGGGTAACTCAAACTTCCTCTATATTGTTCTCTCATGACAAAGGATATACAATTAGTTCATACAACTGGTCAGCCTCAGCAGAGTGTAGGGCAAGAATGGGCATTCTGGACAGTCCATCAGCATTCTGATGTTGAATCCTGGGGCGCTGCAGCACAGTGAAGCCATAACCTTGAAGTCAGAGAGCCCATCTAGCTAGTTGTCCTTCTGGTTCCTTGAGTTGTTGTAGCCGTTTGAGCAAAGCATGGTCAGTAACCACAGTGAAATGGGTGCCATAAACATAATGGTGGAACTGCTTGACAGCATGCAGCACAGCAAGGCACTCCTTCTTGGTCACACTGTAGTTCTTCTCATGCTTATTCCAGACACAAGAGGTATAGGCTACAGGGTTATCCACACCTTCATTGTCCAGTTGATACAAGATAGCCCCAATATCCAGGTCACTAGCATCAGTATATAGGATGAATTCCTTATTGTAATCAGGATATACTAAGATAAAAGCCTCTTTGAGTTTTTGTTTGAGGGTTTCAAAGACTTGTTGATGGCTGGCGGTCCATTTGAAAGGGACATTACACAACAGCTGGACCAAGGGCTTGCTAGTGTCAGAAAAAACAGGGATGAATTGTATGTAGTATCCCATCATCCCTAGAAAGACTTGAACTTCTCATAGGTTGGTGGGCGGAAGCATTTTGTTAATGGCCTCAACTTTCTTAGTCATGAGGCAAATTCTTGTCTGAGTCACCTCATGCCCCAAGAACTCAAGGCGTTCTTTGAAGAAGGCACACTTAAATGGTTTTAACTTAAGTCCAGCTTCACAAATCTGTATGAACACCTCCTTAAGATGGGACAGGTGATTGGTGAAGGTAGCACTGAAAACCGTTATATCATCTAAGTATACTAGGACACATGAAAGTTTCAAGTCACAGAGGATGGAGTCCATGGCTTTTTGAAAGGTAGCCAGGGCATTACAGAGTCCCTGCAGCATACATAAAGGCTCAAACAGCCCTTCAGATGTATAAAGAGTGCAGCCTTTTGTCAATCCTCAGGCAAAAGGTCAACTTGCCAGTATCCAGAAGCCAGATCCATTGCAGAGAAGAACTTTGAGCCTCCAAGACAACAGAGGGCATCATCAATACACGGCAAAGAGTAGGAATCCTTCTTGATTAAAGAGTTCAATTGTTGATAGTCCATCACAATACAATGACCCCCATCCTTCTTCTTTAAGATGAGTAAGGGGGAAGCCCAAGGACTTTGGGAAGGGGCCATTAGTCCAGTGTCTAGCAGTTGTTTGAGCTCTTTAGACACCTGAGCGTCTTCCACGCAATTGCAGCAATATGGTTTAGAGCAGAAGGGGGGAGCGCTCCAGTATCAATCTGGTGGATAACACCTTTGGCTAGACCATAGTCAGTGCTGTATTTGGCAATGATATATGAAAACTGGTCTAGCAAATCAAGCACATCCTTCTGTTGGACCAGAGATAGTTGTGGGAAGTCTTGCGTAGTAAACAAGGATAGGACTTGGGGCTTGTCTTCCGGCAGGTTAAAACCCTTAAATGTACCAAAGAAATGGAGTGACAGGACATCAGGAGCATTAAGTAGTTTGCCATAACAACAACCTGGCCTCTGGACACATGTATGGGGAGTGCAGTCAGGTTAGCTACCAACAATTGAACAGGGTCCTTAGGAGAGACATCTAGGATTCCAGGACAGAGATAAGGTTTGTTGCGCCCTAATGAGGGGGGAGAGTACAACTCCAAGAAGGTTTGTTCAGGTAGTTCATATGATATCTGGGAGTCCAGGATGGCCTGGGAGTCAGATGGAATGGTGACAGCAGACGTGGCTAGGAGAGGGATCCCCTCAGATGCAGGACAAGCCATGGGTGGACATTTCATGTTGGAGGAGTGAGTGCAATATTTGAGGTTGAAAACCCCAGTGGGATGCTCCAAGGCACATGTCTTGAGCTGTTTCTTGGGAACTTTAACCGGCTCTTCAAAGATCAGAGGGACTTTATATCCCAGAATAGAGAGGTAACCATCTTTCAAGTTGATGATCCCATTATATTCCCTAAGGAACTGGGTGCCAACTAAGAGATTGTAACTCTCATTTTCCAAGACAACTGCTGGCGCAGCTAGAAGAAGTTTGCCAAACCGCATGGGTAGAGCAGAGTAAGCCCCTATGGCGTGGATCATAGACAGTCCAGCTGTGCCATAAGTCTGGTGATAGTTAAGGTCAGGGGCAAGTCTGAGTTTCTTCACAAGCTTGGAGGAGACAACGTTGACTGGCAAGCCAGTATCTAGAACGGCCTTGATATTCAATTTTTGAATGGATATCTCTACTCTAGTGGTAGTGCAACCAAAGGGTGGAAGACCAGCCAAGATATCTTGAGCCTCTGATAGTTCCTTATCCCACTTTTTTAATCATACATCTGAGGCCCAGAAACTCTTTATAAACCGTTTGGAGAGGAAGTAAGACCAGGACATTCTTAAATACAGCATCATCAACCTCAGCAGCTTCCTTGGACAACTCTACAAGAACAGGGGATCTCTTAGCCTGAGTAAGATAGGGGCAAGAGACAATCTCCTTGGCTTCAGGTAGAGGCTTGGCGGTTGTTGTAGTTTTACCAGAACATAGTTTATTAGGGACTACAATAGTTTCAGGGAAAGCAAGGACTGAATTATATAGGCATTGGGATTGTCCATATCTGAATTGTCCACGTCAGAGTCATCAGAGATGTTGTGGAATAACAGCAGGATGGGAGGAGCCTCAGTGTTGGCAGACTCAGAGTCAGCAATGAAGGGGGGAATTGAAGGAGACTGGAATGAATTGTCAATCAAGAGTGTCTCTGCTCTAGATTGACTGTTCTTTTCCCACCTGTTCTTTGGGGTCAGCCCCTTCAACCTGAGGATTAGTGCAGACTCAAGAATGGTGGCATATTTGCCCACAGTTATGGCACCCTTGGCGTCAAGGAGGGTTCTGTGAGTTCATGGTATGGATACGGGGGCCACGTGAAGACAAACCATAATTAGAGGCGGCACAATTCTCCCGCACAACTGCTCCAGAATGGGTAAGGTGCATATCCTGCAAAAGA
This sequence comes from Entomophthora muscae, assembly GCA_014839935.2. Classification (NCBI taxonomy): domain Eukaryota; kingdom Fungi; phylum Entomophthoromycota; class Entomophthoromycetes; order Entomophthorales; family Entomophthoraceae; genus Entomophthora; species Entomophthora muscae. The sequence goes on from QTSX02001633.1 coordinate 107,238, forward strand.
GTCTTTATACTCTTCATGGAGGAAAGCATGGCCTTATGGGCTTTGAAGTGAAGGCACAGAAGCTGGTTGACCTTGAGGGCTTGAGCTCAAGCCATGTATGCCTCATTAGCGGTCAACTGGTAGCTTGCAATCAGCTGCTGTCATCTCATGTAGAATCTATCTACAAATTCAGCTAGAGTCTCCTTATGTTTGAAAGCAATATGCATACACGCTTCTTCTTCACTTCCAAAATAAGGTTGCCACCAAATTTGTCAATCAGTAGCTGCTTCATTTCTTCCCAAGTCTCAATGGTGGGTAACTTGGGCACTGCTACCTCTTGGCAGGTCTGGTGTAGACAGGTTAGAATGTGTTCCTTCTTAACCTCATCTGAGGCTCTTCTCATGGCAGTTTCATAGATAGTTAGGAAAGCTGCAATGTTTGAAGTTTTGGGGTTGAAAACTTGCTTAAAAGTGGGCTTGAAGTGGGCTTCAGAAGATGGATCACCATTATTACTGTTGAGCACGTTTATGCGCAGGGAGAATTCTGCTTCAGATTCATAGGGGGCTGTCTGGCCCACAGCTGATGAACACTTTCTTCAAGAGTCGTCAAAGTTTCAGAAGTGCAGGCGGTCAAAGTGTTAACCAAGGTGGTCTGTTGCTCAGTAACATCTAGGCACTGGCCCTGAGTTTTTACTACTGTGGAGAGTTCAGCCAGCCGGGAGGTAAGAGAAGGACCTACCAAGAGGCAAGGCACAAACCTGTCATTTACCAAATTGATTACTTCCCTCAGCTCTTGTATGTCTTTATCAAGCTCAGAATGATCTTGCTTCAAGTGATCCACCTCATTAGCTAGAGCTATCAACTCTCTATCACAGTGAATGTAGGGGCTCCTGAAAAGTCAGGGCAACAGCCATCTTCATCAATAACTCCAGTTGAACTAACAGCAGAAGCCATCACCCTACGCAAGGTAGCAACCTCTTGTTGCAATTCAGCAACTTGAGTTGTCAGAGAAAGCACTTTAGGATCTGGCTAAGGGGCTTTGGTAGGGCAATCTTGACTGCAAGTGGATGTTTGCAACTTTTGAATGGCATCCCACAGTCTCTGCTCTCTATCTTCCAAATCATCTGATGGAGGAAAAGGCGGGACATCTGGTTTGTGATAGACAGTTCATTTACTTGAGTCTGGAGTTTGGCAATGGTAGCAGTGACAGCAGCCCTTTCTCAATTGAATTCCTTGCCAAGTTTGTGGAGGCCTTTAGCAGCAAGGGCTGATACTTGTTGTAGTTGGTCAAAGGAGTAAGCACTGAAATTGTTGAGCTGTTGCACAAGTTGTTTGAAATCTGAGAGATAAGCGTTCAGAGTGGAATCTACTTGGGTGCGCCAGAGCTGTTCCAGCTGGTGAAACTTGTGTAGACGCTCTCTGATGTACTCAGGGATAGACTGGAGCATTTGCTCAATGGAGTTGATCAAGCAGGCCTGGGAGGTGACAGAGTTGCGCTGATTGTCTGATACCAAGGAAAACAGGGAGTGGATCCACTGCTGGTAGGCTGCAAACTGATCCCAGTGATGAGTGACAGCCACTTGTAGAGATGAAATCTCTTGAACATAGAGCCCTAATACCATTTGATGGTGGGCTAAGGCGGGTTGCACAAAGGATGACAATATGTGTTCAGAGGAGTCAGCCGCTGAGAGGAGATGCTATGGAAATTGTGGAGCCACAATCAATTTTTAGTATTCTGCTCAACTGAACTGAAGCTGGAGGCAAGGGATGGCTCCATCACGGGCTAACCCAAGGGCTACTGCCATGACTTGTTCCAAGTCAGGGGTACCCAAAGGGTAGGCCACTAGGTGGGGATCATTCCCTAGGTTAAGTACAGTAGAGACAATAGGCAGGTTGGCAATGTCTTCTTCAATAGGAGGACTAGTAATTTCAGGCAAAGTTGGCTCTTGTATGGGAGGAGGCAAAGGTCCTGAAAACGTGGTTGCAAAAGGAATAACCAAGGGGATTACAGCCCCTGTAGTGAGCACCATTTTTGTCATGATCTGAGGTGCGGCAGAGTCACAATGGGAAAGCCTAACCTTAGGATTAGATTTGTACTAAGTCTTGGTTAGAATGGCAGGAAAGGCTATGCAATTACCTTGTGGCCCTGATTGAATATTATCTGCTAAGCGTGACTAGAGAGGCACCAAAGTACGTGAAAACACAAAGACAAAGATGTGAATAGAACTTAAATTTTATTGGTAGAAGTGAAATAAATTATATACTGTGTAGCTTTACCACAAAATAGTGCATGAACTGTAGGATCACTTGCCACAAGCATGAGTGGGGCAAGTGAGTTGCACAGAATCAGGAAACTGAACAATTGAATTTCTCAATTTGGAGCCAGACTCATTTCAAAAGCAAAAGCAAAAGAGAGAGTTTATTCTCAAAATAACCCATTGAAGGCAAAATCAAAACACAGTGAATGGCAACATTCAGGACACTGTGTCCTGACGGACCACAAGTTGCTCCAGTACTTCAACACACAGTCCCACTTGAAACGCCGCCAGGAAGGCTGGGTTGAGTGTCTGTCCCCCTACCAGTTGTGCATTGAATAAAAGCCTAGGAAGGAACATATCACAGCAGACGCCCTTTTTAAGGGTTTATGTAGTGTTCATCACTGGGAACAATGGTTAGAACCAGATTGGCCAATGCTTTATCTCTGTCCTGAGGCAGCCTGGCACAAAGACCTTAATTTGTAACCATCTCCAAGCCAAAGGACAACAAAAGCCAGTTCACCACTAATGCTTGCAACGTATGCTGCCGGGCAGAGACAGGGGAAAAGACACCCTATATTCCCACCACACAGCAAGGGGATACCATCCTGCACTACCACCGCACCTTGAGTCATATCAGAGTATCTACCCTTTTCAAAATCATGAAATGTAAGGTTTGGTGGCCGTGTATGTGCCAAGACATCTTGGATCTCCTCAAAAAGTGTATACTGTGTGAAAAAAACATGTCTAAACCTGCACCCCCAAGTCTGTCCTGCCCATTAAGGCCATGGAACTCTTTGAGCAGTGGTCCCTTGATATTGTTGGACTCTCCCCAAAGACAGACTTGGGAAGAAGTATATCATCACAGCCATTGATTAATTCACCCATTGGCCAGTAGCATGGGCAACCACTAATCACACCGCCACCACCATACCCCACTTCATTGGTAAGTAAATTGTGGCTTGCTTTGGGCAACCCAAATGCCTCATTACAGATGGTGGTCCCAAACTTGTTGGGTATGTCATGAAGGTGTACTGGGCCAAGAATGCCTTCCAACAAATAGTCACATCTCCCTACCACCCTCAAGCTCAATGGATGTGTAGAGCAACTGAATGGCTCCCTGGTCCACTTAATTGCCAAGCTCTCACAGGAACATCCTAATACTGCATGGACTGAACATCTGCCCACCGCACTGCTCATTTTACAAGTGAGAATCAACAGGGGCATTGGTTTCAGCCCCAACACTTTGGTTTTTGGGACGCCTGATGGTTTGGCAGGAGTAGAATAAGGGAAATTACAATCCACAGTTTTTGCAAAAAACCCTTGTTGCCTACCCTTTCCCTAAGCCAGTGGCGTGCCAAAGCCCAAGATATCAAACACAAGCAAATTGGGGGAGGGACAAAACACCTTGAGGCCAGATACGCCGTAGATGACCCTGTCTACACCCTCAACCCTAATTCAGCCAAGTTAGAACCCAACCACTTGGGACCCTTCAAGATAGCTGCAGTCTATGACAATCACACCTACCAACTTGAAGATGCCCAAGGAAACACCAAGAAACTTTACCACAATTGCTTGCGCCCCTGCTGTGCCATCCCCACACAAAAGTTGTTTGTGCAGACCTTCCCAGATCTTCTTCAGACTCCAATCCTGGTGTCTGAAAACAAACAGGGGGCAAGGGGGTGTTGCAACTGATTCTCTGGACTTGTCTGCCAACATATCTTACAATTCACAGGGGTTGCTCAATGAGTATCCACTTGACATATCTAACAATATGAACTAGTCTGATGGCAATGTTGAACTGCGGGCACTTTCTCCTAATTAGGAGCACTATTAATTCAACCTGCTGATCCCACACAAGTTATTCCTTGGCTTTGAACCTTACATGGAACATGCCAACCCCTTGTGACCCAGTGGCTTTCCCCATATAGTATATCAATCACAGTATTCTATAATAAGCAACACCTTATTCTTATCATTCCTATCCTTCCTATTAGACTGTTGTCTTCCTCAATTCAAATACTGAATCCTCATTGGTTTGATTGCAACACCATAGCTCAAAAACATAAGAAATTTACATATTTTTATATATTTAAAAATAAGAAATTCACAGTGGAGCTACCACAACCAGGCTAAAGAGTAAAAATTGAATATCTCAAAAACTAGCTTATATAACTGGGGTTAAAAAGTACCCAGATGTTTAGAGGAGATAAAAAATACATATATGCAAATTTATATAGCTTTCTTTTATATTCTTTATTAAAGTGGTTTTTGGTGTAAAAAATTAATTTTGAAAAGTGAAAAGCAAGAATTGAGATTGGGGAATTGATCTAGTGTGCTGTGGTGTCATATGTAATTTCCCCTTATTTTCCTGTATTCAATTTGTGCATCTAATCAATTGAATGTTATTGAGCCTAGTGGAATTTGAGAAAATGTAAATAAAAAGGGTGTAAAAATCATATTACATATTAAAATCACTAATAAAACATTTTATTGAGAAGAACACTTTTAGTTTATCTCTGTATAGATAAGGTATAAATTACATATAGAAAAAGTGGTTTTTAAAAAGAAATAGTACTAAATAGTAGGAATTCTTTAGGGTTTTGTTTCAGGTTGTTCTTATTATATATGTCTTGAATTAATACTATAGAAACATCTTCTGGAAATATACAAATTGCTTTAATTAAGTGATTATATAGGCTTATTTTAGCACATGATAAATGGAGCAGGAAGATATTCTGCCAATTTTGTTCTGTCAAATTAGAACCGAATCTTTTTTATTCATATATAAAATGTTAAAGTTTAAAATAAAAAACTTAAATATACTCTATTTACTAATAAAAGCAATTATTTTTCACATACAGTAGTTTTAAAAGCTATGATGTTAACCAAAAATACTTCAGATTTGAACAAAATGATTTCATATTTGAACAAAATCCAAGTTGCGCAAGATTCAGGATTCAATTAATTTATAAAATTTCATTTAATAAATGAACTGTCAAACAAAAAACAAAATTTCACTAGCCCATTATAAAAATTATATCAAACATCAAGCGGTGTAGTTCAAACCACAAACAAAATGAACTGACACAACAAGTGAGATGAATGGATGCTGTTCTGGAGTATATTATAACCCAATCAGGATTCATACAAGGCACCAACAGAAGGACTAAAATGGAAAAAAATTTGAGCAATCTAGAAGCAAGATTCCACAAGCACAAAAAAATGAAATCACACCAAGATGTGTAGTATGAGAAGCCTAAAATAGAAAAATAACAGTTTAACAGCCAATCAACAGCTATCCAATTTAGGGACAGAGGCGTTTTATTCATTTTCATGGATCCTTATTTGTGTATAATGGTTTTGAGAACCTTCCAAATATGGACTCAAGATTACAATAAAAATAAATCATTGAATTTTAAAATTTCTACTTTTAGTGATTTTATCCTAGGTTTTTTTTCAATATGGTTTTCAACAGCAACATATTCAACAGCACCAGCAGCCAAGCCAGCAGCAGCCAGCTTCAATGGAGGTGAGGCTCAGGGCGTGGAGGCACCTGTTTATACCCAAGCCTTTGAGGCAGGTAACAAGGAAGCTGACCTGTTACTGACCCCTGACCCATAAGCTTTGACTTGTTTGAGATTCACTTAGTGTCTAGCTCTTCCCCTGTTTCTGTACCCACTCCCACACAAGCTGCCTGTCAACCAACCAATCAGGATGGCAACCTTGATTTGGAACAACTTCCTGTTACCACCCAACCTGCCCCCCTACAGCCAATCAGGCTTCAGCTCCCTTGGCCCAGCGCCCAGGACGGCAAATCATCACCGCCCAAATTCTCCAGGAAATTGTGGCACTAAACCTACAGGGTCTGTCATGGGACCAGATTGCTGCCCAGTTGCAATTCACCTGAGCCACAATAATGTAGGAATTTACTGACTTAATGAATAAGGGGAATCTGATTGGGACAGCCAAGAAGTCAAATAAGGCACCTGAGTCCCAAATCAACAAGGCATACCCAATAATGCTTGACCTCCTCCAGAGGGACCCCAAGCTTCCCCTAACCCAGGTCCGCAAACAGCTTGCACATCATAACATATGGGTCTCCAAGCGCATGGTGCAGCTCTGGATGCACGGAAAGGTGGCTTCAATTAGGGTTGTTACCAATTTTGCCGGCAACCAATGTGATGGCGCTGAGGATTCCCTGTATGATCTAGACATCAAATCAACCCTGGTACAATGCTTGACTAGTTTATCAGATAACATCATGATTATCTCCTACTACAAGTTATCAATTGTGTTTGACAATTCTGGTGAGCAAGGAAAAGCAACAGCCTAAGAATAGAAGGAAGAAGGTCAAGAAGGGGACATTCATTGGTGCATTTCTGGCTGTTTCAGCCAAGGGTTTTGTCTACTATCAGACAAACCCAGATTTCACCAATGGCTACTTGTACAGCCACATCCTTGGTGGATTACTCAACTCCTGGGATGGCTCAAACAAAAGCATTGGGTTCTCTTGAGCCACCAGATGGAGGGTAGCTTCACTGCTCTCAAGGCCATTCAGCAATGTGGGTACCAGGCCTCTGTGTACCCAGCTGGCCATGCAGATATCCATATGGCTGATGTCGTCTTCTTTAACATTAGACCCACACTACGGGAGCGCTGCCTTCAGGCTTTCAACAACCTCTATCTTGGGATCATTGACCACTATTTTTTCTTTGGCCGCCAAATGGTGGCTGACTTGTTTGCCCAAATTGTCTTCCATGTGAACATGGGTAACCAATCACAGAAGGACAAGCACCTCCCACCTTGTGCCACTGTCACCTACCAGCCCATCCAGCCAATGACAGACAAGGAATGTGATGAGTGTTATATGGAGGCCATCACACGCAATCCTCCTACCCCTACCCTTACCACCCCCCGCCTTCCAGCCCCACTCACCCAATCCCAGACCCCCCAGGCCAGTACTTCCTCAATGTCTTCCTTCCTGCGCTATTCTGCCTACTAGGCATCACTCTTCCCTGCCCCAATAAACCCCCTGTTGCTAAACATTTTCTATTTATATTATCTTTATTTGGAATTTCAATTGTTCACGTTATCTTTATTTATAGTTAGTTTTATTCTTTATGCTCAGCTTATTTCTATAAAATTGTATATTTACTATGCCATGTATCTAGATCCAGAACACAGTTATTTTTGGCACTTTCCACAGCCCCTTGTGAAAATATTAACAACAATTTAGCTGATTGCTAAATTGTTGTTAATATCTTCATAAGGGGCTGTGCAAAGCGCCAAAAATAATATGGTAATTAAGGAAACAATACCCACACAAAGCAAACATCACATATTGAGATGAGCGTAAAACATATACACAATGGTAAAAGATGGGATAATGTAGTAAATGGGAAAACAAAAAGGAATAAACAAAGAGGCAACAGTATCAAAATAATACAGAATTTATTGGGGCAAATACTATAAAAACATATGAAAAGTAAAGTAAAAAATCAATGAGAGAATTAAAGAAGCTTTTGAAGGATCTTGACTCAGCAATTGCTGAAATTAAAGAGATTGACTGCAAGGTCAAAGCAAGAGTTAGGTCTGCCGTCCTTGAAGGGGATAAAATTGAAAAGGTGTCTGCCAAGGCACTCATGGTCAAGATGCCAGACACCCCCAAAACAACAATTAAATAGCTTTTAAATGTCCGGAATCACGTTGTGGAAGGCCTTCAATTCAAGTCCTTTTCCCTCTCTGCGCTGTCCATCTGGGTTGACAACCCTGAGATGTATGAACATCTCAAACCTGCAAGCAGAGCGCAAGAACTGTGGACACTGAATTGCCAGTTCAATTACTTGCGCCAAGAATGGCAAAGCCTGCTAAAGCCGCCGGCAAGGAAGAAACCCACAAAGGTAATCTGAAAAAATAAAATTAATAACAACTTCAAAATACTTAATTTTTTTAGAGAACATTGATGGTGAACTCCGCCAGGTCCTGGTTCCTTTTGTCCCGCCCACCTTCTATTCAAATTTTGTCACTCACATGGCAAAACAGCTCTATCTGTCCCCCCTGTTTTGAAGGAGCTCAAAGACAGGGTCCACAGGTCCTTTCCAATGTTGCAGGAGGTGTTGGTAAACTTACACATGCCAAGGGGGCATCTGAGTGGTCAGTTACTGCCTACAAGGATGCCCAATTGGTCTGCATTGACCCAGTGGTCCTCAATGGAGTTTACACAGTAAACTTCATTGAGATTGTTTGGGACGTCCTGGTGACGCTCCCATTCAAGAATGTACCAGAGATGGGCCGGGCTCATGCAGCTGCTTGCTTCTGCTACCCCTTGGAGCACACACTCTCTTACCTGCTGGTACTTTGGGTGCGCGGTGGGAAAATAGGCTTTTGCAGACGCAACAGCTGTCAAGAAAACCAAAATTCTCTTGGTAGACTTTAGGCTGGCATGGAGTACCAACAAGACAGGGGTCCTTGCAGCCATGGAGCTGACCTTTGCAAAGACTAAGCATGAAAAGAAGATCAGTGCAGTTTTCAATAAATTGTGCAAGTTCACAGAAGCCTTTTCTGGGCAAAGGCTTCATCTGGTGGTTTACCTGGGGTATCATTTCTACTTTGGAATGGGTGCCAGCGTGGAGGATCTTGATGGGGTCCTCCTAGGAATTGACAAGTCCAGGCTCTCCCTGGATGGGAAGAAGGTCCCCTGGGTATGACTAGATGGATCACGTCATCTAGGACGCCCTGGTCCTGGCCAGTATCTATGGGTTTGCAGCCCTGCCAGAGAAGCTGCTCCTCCATTTGCACCTGACCCTACTCCCTTTTACTAGCTGGCGTGAATATTTTAATAAGGGTGTATCCACCGTCCACAGTGTGGCAGTGGAGGTTGTGTGCCACCTCCATTGCGGGGTAGGTACATACAGAAGAACTCACTACAGGCAGTCTTAATAAATTCTCTCTTCCAATAAATTTCATTACAATTCATATTATTTTTATTATAATAAATTTTTCTAATTCTTATTCTAGCAGACAAGTTTTGCAAAATATATCCCAGAAACAGTTTTCATAAAAGCATAATAATATATGTTAATAAAAAATAACTTTAATTTCTACACTTTACATTTTATTTTTTAATCCCATTTTTATATTTATTTGATAAGAGTGATATAAATATATTCATGTAATCAAGTATCAAGTGTCTGGGATAGCCTAAGATGCCATAATAAAAAATTAATATAAAATAAATAAATTAATAACCTTAATTGATGGTCCCGCTAAATGTGATTGTGGGCTTGGAAACATCTAAATATAAAATGATAATTAATAAATCTTGAATAGTAAATTAGAGAATATAAAAAAGTTGGACAAGCTAAGCCTTTAATTGATTGGCTGTTTGGCAAGGCACACGGGGATGAAAGAATCAGTGTGGCCATAGAATTTGGCCTCAGTCTCAGCTGGGAGGGTGTGGATCCCGGCCTGCAGCAAATTAAACAGGTCTTTGGTCCCAGTTGGGGTTCCTTGCTTTACAACTTGCTTGAGTCACCCAAAGACTTCCTCAATGGGATTTAGGAAGGACAAATAGGTGAGGAGGAAGAGAAGGCACAAATTTGCTATGGCCAATTGCTGGGGGCCTATAGCAATGCTGGTGTCAATCATTGGGAATTCCTCAAGAATATCAGCCACCTTATAGAGACCAATGTTGTCCAACACAATGATGTTGGTGAAGCCTAGGCTTGTGCACCTCAGGTGCTCCTGGACCAATCAGAGAAATGATAGAAAGATCCTGCTGTTATGTGAACCCAATATCATTTGGTATAGCTCAACCCCCTTTGGACCAAGGAGAGCCACCATTGAATAGGCTGTGGCACAGACTGCAGCACGCCAAGCCATCCTGTCATTTGAGCCTTTGGGGACATAGCCATATGCATTGTGCATAGATGAGGCAAATGCTGATTTGTTAATATAGAAAAATTTGATCATCTCCTTTGCTTTTAGGGCAGTGTACACCTCTGTGTATTTTTTCTGGGTCTCAATGTTGGCTAGGCTATTCCAGTTGTACAGAGATACCCTGAGCTTTTTCCAGGAAAAGCACATCCCCTTCAGCAGATGGTAGCAAAAGGAAATGAAAGCCTCAACCCCAAAGTGGACTTGAACATCACCTGTATATTTGCCAGTTTAAGATGGCAGTCCCAGGGGATCCACTGGTGGATTGCCCATTTGTGCTCCTTGGTGATCATGGTGGAAACGCGCATGGATTTCTCCGCGGCAAGGAATTGACCCGTGTTAATGAACTCGTTGAAGGTCTTGGAGGCGTACTTGGGATCCACTCTAAATAGGGCCGCAGCTGCCTTGTAATTGCCCAGTTCACGCATTAGCTTAAGCAGGATGATGCGTTTAATGTCAGGGATGGGCCTGAACAGGCTTTGCACAAGTTGGTGAATCTAGATCCTGATTGGAGACTAGCTTGCAAGGCATATGCACCTTGGTGTAAAATGTAGCAACTTTCTTTAGCATCAACTGACCCTCATCAGTTCTGAAGAACTCAGACTTCTTGTCCTCTTCCTGATTGCCATCACTGACGTAGGGCTTGTAGCTAGTATCAAGTACAGGCTTCACCTTCTCCAGCATGGCTGACGGACTGACTCTTGCTGGTATACAACATCAAACACATATGAAGTAAGTTCTACCTCCTTGTTTCTAACTTTCTTTGTAGTGGTGACCTTGGTGGGCTTCCAGGTCAGCTTGGGGACCCAAGGGTTGATGCTCTGCACCCTAGCAGCTTGTTCTCCTTGAATCAGCTGTGTCAGTGCAGCGTCACTATGGAACTCTCCCATCCCGCCTCAAACCTGAGTAGGCACTTGGGTTGCACTAACTCTATTCTTTGACCTGCGGGGGCAACCGTGACCTTAGTGCACAACAGGTGCATTGGTGCTCTGGTGTTGTGTTCCTTCCATTTTAAAATTTAATAAAATATTAAAAAAATTTAAATTAAGTTACTCCCTAATTTTTTGCTTTTATCTGAATATGGATATTTAATTAGAGTTTTTCCCACCCAATATCCCAATTATATATTTTTTATTTTTTAATTAGTTGTTTCTGGTTTACAACGCCAATTTTAGAATACCCAAAATAATTTCCACCCATTTTCCCAGATTTCACGCCAAATTAAGCACCCAACACAATATTTTTAAAATTTATGTTTCAGATCTTGTGTCTTATTTTAGATACCTTGGTATCATTCATGATTACAATCCATTGCACACACTGAGTGAGTGATTTTATTTACATAGTGAGTTGCTACTGTGTTTTGTTTTTGGATTGAGTTTTGACTCACCTTGCTTGGATGTATTTTGTCACCTGTTCACATAGTAAACATGTTTCCACCGAAAGTCAACTCACACCATTTTTTTGTGAATCAATGTATTTTGGATTGTATTTTGAATAGTTTTGCTTTGCGTGTGAGCCCTTTGTTGCTGTGTTGACTCATTTTTCCCATTAACACCAATAAACCCTGTTAACAGAATGTATATTTTTGCCTGAAAGTTGGATTTTGCTTGAATCTGAAATCATTTTGTTTGAATCTGAAGTATTTTTGGTTGTCTCCATAGCTTTTAAAACTACTGTATACCTATTTTATGCTTATTTTTTCTTTAAGAGACTTAATTTTAAATATTTTCCTTATAAAAATTAAATTTTAATTACTGTAGATTCAGAACCTAAACATAAAAATGCAGGATTAGCAAATCCTTGGTCCAAATTTCAAATCACTTTTGCGGGCAACTCAGCTGAGTGAAAACTAAAATATTTAATAAAATTAACCATTTAATTCAACATTTTTTGGTTTATTTTAATTGGCAAATTTTAATCCCTTGAGCAGATAACTCAACTAAAAAAGACAAAACTCAGCAAACAAATGCAGGATACATGAATCAGAAACTTGTGATTCTAATATAGAATTTGAGATTTCCTGTATGTCAAACAAATCATAGACATCATATAAAACTTAACAAATCTGAAATTGCAGGATTGTCAAATAAAAAACTAAGTTTCATATCATAATTGCGGTGAATTTGAAATAAATACAGTAGTTTTAAAAGCTATGGCAACAAGCAAAAATACTTCAGATTTAAACAAAATGATTTTAGATTTAAACAAAATCCAAGTTATGAGAGATTCAGGATTCAATTAATTTAAATATTTTTGGTTAATAAATGAACTGTCAAACCAAAAACAAAATTTCACTAACCCATTATACAAAATCAAAGCAAACATCAAGCGGTGTAGTTCAAACCACAAACAAAATGAACTGACACAACAAGTGAAATGGATGGATGCTGTTCCAGAGTATATTATAATCCAATCAGGATTCATATTAGGCACTGACAGAAGAACTAAAACAAAACAAAACTTGAGCAATCTAGAAGCAAGATTACACAAGCACAAAACAAAATGAACTCACACAAGATGTGTAGTATGAGCAGCCTAAAATAGAAAAATATCAATTTAACAGCCAATCAACAGCTATCCAATTTAGGAACAGAGGCATTTTATCCATTTTCATGGCTCCAGATTTGTATGAAAAGGTTTTTAGAACCTTCCAAATATGGACTTGATAATATAATAAAAATAAATCATTAATTTTTAAAATTTCTACTTTTAGTGATTTTATCCTAGGGTTTTTACAATGGTTTTTACAAGCAACATCTTCAACTGCGCCAGCAGCCAAGCCAGCAGCAGCCAGACCAGCTTCAATGGAGGCAAGGCTCAGAACATGGAGGCACCTGTTTACACCCAAACCTTTGAGGTGGGTAACAAGGAAGCTGACCTGTTACTGTCCCCCAACCCATATGGCTTAGATTTGTTTGAGAGTCACTTAGCGTCTAGCTCTGCCCTTGCTCCCACACCCACCCCTGCACAAGCTGCCCATCAACCAACCAGTAAGGATGTCATCCTTGATTTGGAACAACTTCTTGCCACCGCCCAACCTTCCCCCCTCAGCCAATCAGGCTTCAGCTCCTGCTGCCCAGCGCCCCAAATGCAGAATAATCACTGCCCAAATTATTCAAGAAATTATGGCACTCAACCGGCAGGGTCTGTCCTGGGATCAGATAGCCAGCTAATTACAATTCACCTGGGCTACTGTCATGCGTGAATTCAACAACCTGATGAATAAGGGAAATCTGATTGGGACGGCCAAGAAGCCAAAGAAGGCCACATAGTCCCATATTAATGAGGCATACCCAATAATGCTTGACCTCCTCCAGCGGGACCCCAAGCTTTCCTTGACCCAGGTCCAGAAGCAACTTGCTCACCATGGCATTTGGGTGTCTGAACGCATGGTGCAGCTCTGGATGCACAGAAAGGCGGCTTCAATTAGAGTTCTTACAAATTTTTCTAGCAACCAATGGGATGGCGCTGAGGATTCCCCATATGACACTGCAATTGAATCAACCCTGTTCAGATGCTTGAAAAGTCTAACAGATGACATCATGTTTGTCTTTTACTACAAGTTATTGATTGCATTTGACAATTTCAGTGAGCAAGGAAAAGCCGCCACCAAGAATGGAAGGAAGAAGGTCAATAAGGGGACATTCATTGGTGCATTTCTGGCTGTTTCAGCCAAGGGTTTTGTCTAATATTGGACAAACCCTGATTTCATTGATGGGTACTCATACAGCCACATCCTTGGTGGATTGCTCAACTCCTGGGATGGCTTGAATCCCAAATACTGGGTTTTCTTGAGCCACCAGATGGAGGGAAGCTCCACTGCCCTCAAGGCCATCCAGGGACGCGGGCACCAGACCTCTGTGTACCCAGCTGGTCACGCTGACGTCCATCTGATAGATGTTGTGTTCTTTAATATTGGAGATACACTCCAGGAGCGCTGCCCTCAGGCTTTCAATAACCTCTATCTTGGGGTCCTTGATCACAATTTTCTCATTGGTCATCAAATGGTGGCTGACTTGTTTGCATAAATGGTTTTCCATGTGAACATGGGCAACCAATCACACAAGCATAAGCGCCTCCCATCCTGTGTCACAGCCGCCTATCAGCCCATCCAGCCAATGACCAATGAGGAGTACAATGAGCGGTATATGGCAGCCCCACACACAATCCTCCTGCCTCCACCCCCGCCACTAACACCCCCACCCACAAACCCAACCCATCCAATCCCAGACCCCCCAGGCCAGTACCGCCTCTACGTCTTCCTTCCTGCACAATTCTGCCTAATAGGCATCACTCTTCCTGCCTCAATAAACCCCCTGGTTCTAAAAATTTCTATTTATATTATCTTTATTTTGAATTTCAATTGTTTGTGTTCTCTTTGTTTATAGTTGGCTATATTCTTTATGTTCAGCTTATTTCTATAAAATCATATATTTACTATATTGTGTATCTAGATCCTGAATAGAATTATTTTTTAGCACCCAAACATACCCCCTTGTGAAAATATTACAACAATTTGGTGATCAACTGAATTTAAATTAGAAAATTATAGGTTAATTGTATTTAGATAAAGTTGTTACTGATCCAAATTCAAAACCTTAATGATAAACTTTAAGCCAATCAGGAGCCAAGTGATAAAGTGATTGTTGTGACATAAAGGTTCATTCAATAATTTTTTGGTCCATGTGCACGTATTAATATGATTGGCTGGATGTTTTGCCATTGTACACCATTGCCGCTGTGGCAAGTTTTTTATGGACTAGTGCCCAATCAGCTTCTGGGTTAGCACTAGTCCATTAACAACTTGCCACAGCTTCAATGGCGTATAATGGCAAAACACCCAGCCAATCATATTAATTAGAGCACATGCATCAAAGAATTATGAATGACCCTTTATGTCACAACAATCACTTTATCACTTGGCTCCTGATTGGCTTAAAGTTTATTATTAAGGTTTTGAATTTGGATCAGTAACAACTTTATATAAAAACAGTTAACACTATAATTTTCTAATTCAAAATTTAGCTGATCACCAATTTGTTGTTACTATTTTCACAAGGGGCTATGTCAAGCGCCAAAAATAAAATGGTAATCAAGGAAACAATGCCAACACAAAGCAAACAACACATATTGAGCTGAGCGTAAAACATATACACCATGGGTAAAAAGATGGGATAATGTAGTAAATGGGAAAACAAAAAGGAGTAAACAAAGAGGCAACAGTATCAAAATAATACAGAATTTATTGGGGCAAAAGCTATAAAACATATGGAAAGGTTAGTAAAAAATCAATGAGAGAATTGGAAAAGCTTCTGAAGGACCTTGACTTGGCGATTGCCAAAATAAAGGACATTGACTGCAAGGTCAAAGCCAAAGTGAAGTCTGCTGTACTCATTGGGGAAAAAATTGACAAGGTGTCCACAAAGGCACTAATGCCAAAAATGCCAGACACCCCAGAGAAAACAATTGAGCGCTTACTAAATATTCAAAAAACTGTGGTCAAGGGCCTCCAGTTCAAGGCATACAATCTTTACGCGCCGTCTGTCTGGGTTGATGACCCGGAGTTGTATGCCCACCTCAAACCCTGTGAAATTAGGCTGATTGACGTTAAATGATCAGGCTAATCATCACATGCAGATATTAACCAGTTACATGCTGTATTATTACTTGGTTATCATTTAATCAAATGTAGTAATTATACACCGTATAATCACCAATATATTATAATAGATATGACAGTTCCACGCTGTGTAAATGTTAGTTTATTATAATAGATGTTGCAATTATACACCGTATTATCATTGATCAACATTCCAATGTGTATTGATTATACGCCATATATTAATTGCTTTATTATAATTGATGTAACAATTATATGCCGTATAAATGTTAGCCAACATTGTGACCATCATTGATTATTTGGCGTGAAATCACAAAATCATCAACTGTATATTGCCCATACCATTCATCTGGACGTTGTATCAACCCAGCCTTACCCAGCCTGATGATGTTTATGAGCATATCAAACAAGTGATGCACAAAGGTCATGGAAATGCCAAGTTTGGGTCAGCATTATACAGCATATAATTGAGCTTCCTATTGGTTTGGGTCAGCATTACATGGCAGATAATTCACAGGTCAATACTGGATCAAGTCTGCTATTATATGGCATTATTTACCAATTCAACCTGTTGCATTAATAAGAAGACTCTCCAGCCAGAAAAGGATCACTGATTAAGCCCTACAAATGGAATACCAAAATTCCACCTTCCAATGCTGGAAGACAGATTAAAGACCATTTATAAGTGTCAACTAAATACGGCGTAGTTTCTCAGCGCAATAATAGGCGTGTAAGATACAACCAATCAATAAATGACAGTAGGCTAGCTCAAGAAGATTGTAGGCTGTAGCTGAAGTGCCATGTACTCCTACAAAGGCCAGTAGCAACACACGTGCCAAGGACAGCCAATCAGGATAGGCACAGCTAGCAAAGATGGACCTATTGAAAAGGTAGCCACTGAGAACTGTCTGAAAGGACAAGAACAAGGGTTTTTGCAGTATATATTGATACAGACGCCTGAAAGGATAAAAACAAGTTCTTAGTTACACCTGGATAGATTGCAGCTGCTGGCTAGATTGTACTCCAGCTTCAATAAATGTAATTATCTTCAAAGTTCTATTCTATTGTAGTCTGTAGTGCTCTTGCATAGGATTAGGTAGAGTAAATTGGCAAGGCTAACATCTATCTATAGCTTTGAACATATCAGCAATAAACAAGTTGCTCAGCAAACCTGCCAAGCATGCCAGGACAGAGGATACCAAATTGCCAGCGCAATTGCTTGCGCCAAGAATGGCAAAGCTGGCGGAAGTCGCTGGCAAAGAAGAAACCCAAGATGGTAACCTAAAAAATTATAATTAATAAAAATTCTTAAATACTTACCTTTTTTAGAAGATGTTGATGGTGAACTCCACCGGGTCCTGGTTCCTTTTGTCCCCCCCACCTTCTACTCCAACTACACCACTCATGTGGCCAAACAGCTTTTCCTGTTCCCCCTGTCTTGCAGGAGCTTGAAGACAGGATTCATGGTACATTCCCACTGTCCAGGGAGACATTGGCTGGGCTTTTGAATGGTGAGGGGGCATCTGAGTGGTCAGTTACTGCCTACAAGGATGCACAACTGGTCTGCCTGGACCCAGTTAACCTCAGTGGAGATTACTGTGTAAACTCCATTGAGCTTGTTTGGGATGTCCTGGCAACACTCCCATTCAAGAATATACCAGAGATGGGCCAGGCTCATGCGGCTGCTTGCTTCTGCTTCCCAGTAGAACATACCATCTCTTACCTGTTGGAGAACTTTGGGTGTGCAGTGTCAAAATTGGCTGTTGCAGACGCAACAGCCGTAAAGAAGACAAAAATCCTCCTGGCAGACTTTGGGCTGGCCTGGAGTGCCAATGAGACGGGGGTCCCTGCAGCTATGGAGCTGACCTTTGCCAAAACCAAGCACAAGAAGAAGATTAGCGCTGTATATAACAAATTGTGCAAGTTTACAAAAGCCTTTGCTGGACAAAGGTTCACCTTGTTGTTTACCTTGGGTATCTTTTCCTCTTTGGGATGAGCGCGTCTGTAGAGGACCTGGACGGGGTCCTTCTTGGGGTCAATGAGGCCAGGCTCTCACTAGACGGGAAGAAGGTCCCCCCTGGGTATGACTCGGTGGAGCACGTCATCTAGGATGCCCTGGTCCTGGCTGTCATATTTGGGTTTGCAGCCCCACCAGAGAAGCTGCTCCTCCTTTCAACCTCCCCATCCTTCCTTTTACCAGCAGGCACAAATACTTTAATAAGGGTGTATCCACTGTCCACAGTGTGGCGGTGAGGGTTGTGCGCCACCTCCATTGCAGGGTGGGTACTTACCGCCAAACCCATTATAGGTGCACTTAATTTTATCTCTATATCAATAAATGTATTTACACTCTACTATATTTTTATATTATAAATAATTTTTCAAATAATATTTTAGCAAACAAGATTTGCAAAATATATTGCAGAAATGGGTTTCATAAAAGTATAAAATAAATTTCAACCTTACAATTTACGTTTAATTTTTATAAGACTATTTATATTTATTTGACAAAAGTGATATAAATATATTTGTATAATCCAGTATCAAGCATTTGGGATAACCTCAGATGACATATTAAATAATATATAATAAAATAAATAAATTACTTACATCTATTGATGGATCTTCTAAATGTGATTGTAGGCTTGGAAACATCTAAATATAAAATGATAATTAATAAATCTTGAATAGTAAATTAGAGAATATAAAAAAGTCAGACAAGCTAAGCCTTTAATTGATTGGCTGTTTGGCAAGGCACGCGGGGATGAAAGAATCAGTGTGGCCATAGAATTTGGCCTCAGTCTCAGCTGGGAGGGTGTGGATCCCGGCCTGCAGAAAATTAAACAGGTCTTTGGTCCCAGTTGGGGTTCCTTGCTTTACAACTTGCTTGAGTCACCCAAAGACTTCCTCAATGGGATTTAGGAAGGACAAATAGGTGGGGAGAAAGAGAAGGCACAAATTTGCTATGGCCAATTGCTGGGGGCCTACAGCAATGCTGGTGTCAATCATTGGGAATTCCTCAAGAATATCAGCCACCTTATAGAGACCAATATTGTCCAACACAATCACATTGGTGAAGCCCAGGCTTGTGCGCCTCAGGTGCTCCTGGACTAACTAGAGGAATGACAAGAAGGTATGGCTGTTTTGAGAACCCAATATCATTTGATAAAGCTCAACCCCCTTTGTACCGAGGAGAGCCACCATTGAGTATGCTGTGATGCAGACTGCAGCACACCAAGCCATCCTGTCATTGGAGCCTTTGGGGACATACCCATTGCACATTGACAAGGCAAATTCTGACTTGTCAATATAATAGAATTTCACTGTCCCCTTGGCTTTGAGGGCAGTGTACGCCTCAGTGTAATTTTTCCGTGTCTCAATATTGGCTGGGCTGTTTCTGTTGTAGGGAGATACCCTGAGCCTTTTCCAGGAAAAGCACATTCCCTTGACCAAATGATAATAGAAGGAAATTGAGGCCTCAACCCCAAAAGCAGACTTGACCATGGCCTGTATATTTGCCAGTTCAAGAAGGCAGTCCTGGGTGATCCACTGGCAGATTGCCCATTTATGCTCCTTGGTGAGCATGGTGGAAACACGCAAGGATTTCTCTGCAACAAGGACTCAGCCAGTATCAATGAACTTGTTGAAGGTCTTTGAGGCGTACTTGGGATCTACCCCAACAAGAGCCGCAGCCGCCTTGTAATAACCAGATTCTCGCATGAGCCAGAGAAGGATGATGCACTTAATGTCAGGAATGTGCTTGTGAGCGGGCTTTTTAGAGGTGGGGATTGGCTCATTGGCGTTGGGCACAACACAGGGCATGAGCACCTTGGTGTAAACTGCAGCCACTTTCTTTATTACTAACTGTCCCTCATCAGTTTGGTAGAACTTGGGATCCTTGTCCTCCTCCTGATTGCCATCACTGACTTAGGGCTGTAGCTAGTATCAAGTACAGGCTTCACCTTCTCTAGCATGGCTGACGGGACTGACTCTTGCCGGTACACGATGTCAAACACATACAAAGTAAGTTTTACCTCCTTGTCTCTAACTTTCTTGGTAGTGGTAACCTTAGTGGGCTTCTGGGTCAGCTTTGGGACCCATGGGTTTATGCTCTGCACCCTAGCAGCTTGTTCTCCTTGAATCAGCTGTGTCAGTGCAGCGTCACTATGGAACTCTCCCATCCCGCCTCAAACCTGAGTAGGCACTTGTGTTGCACTAAGTCTATTCTTTGACCCGCGGGATGACCGCAACTGCAGCGCACAACGGGTGCAATGGTAGTCTGTTGCTGTGTTACTTCCATTTTGAGAATTTAATAAAATATTAAATAAAACTTAATTAAGTTACTTCCTAATTTTAATTTTTGCTTTTATCTGTTTATGGATCTCAGTTAATATTTTTCCCACCCAATATCCCAATTATAGATTTTTTATTTCTTAGTTAGTTGTTTGTGGTTTTACAACACCCATTTTAGAATACCCAAAATAATTTCCACCCATTTTCCCATATTTTACGCCAAATTAAGCACCCAGCACAATATTTTTAAAAAATTTGTTTCAGATCTTGTGTCTTATTTTAGATACCTTGGTATCATTCTTGAT
Source organism: Entomophthora muscae (assembly GCA_014839935.2). NCBI lineage: Eukaryota > Fungi > Entomophthoromycota > Entomophthoromycetes > Entomophthorales > Entomophthoraceae > Entomophthora > Entomophthora muscae. The sequence continues at coordinate 127,630 of QTSX02001633.1, forward strand.
TACAACCCATTGCACAAACTGATTGAGTGATTTTGTTTACATAGTGAGTTGCTATTGTGTTTTGTTTTTGGTTGAGATTTGACACACCACGCTTGGGTGTATTTTGTCACTGATTCACATAGTAAACATATGTACACCAAAAGTCAACTCACACCATTTTTTTGTGAATCAATGTATTTTGGATTGTATTTTTAATAGTTTTGCTTTGCGTGTGAGCCTTTTGTTGCTGTGTTGATCCATTTTGTCCATTAACACCAATAAACCCTGTTAACAGAGTGTATATTTTAACCTGAGAGTTGGATTTTGTTTAAATCTGAAGTATTTTTGCTTGTTGCCATAGATTTTAAAACTACTGTATAATTTATGGGTGTCTCAAAAAGGATGCTAAAGGATCTAGAGTGGATTTGTGCTGATTCTTATAGGAAGCACAGGCATTCTCAAAAATCACCATATTGCAGTTTAGGATGGCTAAAATTTAGATCCTATTATTCACAAAATTAACATACTTAACAATAAAATTGATTAAAATATACAATCCTCTTAATGAGTTTAAAGTTAAATTAAAAATTTATTATGTCTTTTTCTAACACCAACCAAGTCAACTAGCTGTTCCCTGGCCTTGACAAAATCATGCAGGGCTATGCTGGATCTTTTAGCGGTGAAGCCTATGTCTATGACCACTCCCAACCCACAGGCTTCTCTGCAAGCCCCACCCAGTTTTGTGTTCTTTCTCCTGCAACTTCCAGCATGGCCCTTGTGATGATCCACATGTTTGGTGGTTTTGCAGGTGGGGCTAATGTTGGCCAAGAAAAATTTTGGTTGTTTGTTGAAGGTGAGCCTGGTAGGTAACATAGGACTACTAGGGGTAAGTGAGGTGAGCCTAGTAGGTAACATAGGACTACTAGGGTAAATGAGGCCTGCCTGGTAGGTAACATAGGACTACCAGGGGCAGATGTTGCTTCCACAAAGCAGAAAGAATTGGTTGCTTTGGGCTATAGTGCTTCACCTATCAGGGAACTGTGGCTGCAGAGGGGTGAAGACTGAAATAGCAAGCAGGGAACTTTGTCTGTCTGGGGGAGAGTAGGTTTTGAACCCCTGGCAGATAACACTGGCTGCCAGTGAGGGGAAGAGCTTTGAAAGCTCTACGTACCCTAATACGCTTGCAGGAGGTCTGTGAGCAAGCACCCTACCTAACAGACTGGTAGGATGTCCTTGTTTATGCCCCCATGGGAGCTTTGGGGGAACCCAAAGTGAGCATTGGAGGGCAGAGATTTGCTCAGAGGTGTCACCAAGGCAGTTTGTTTGGGGAAGCAAGCTGCAGAACTTTGTGTGATCAGGCCTCTGAGAAGTAGAGCTGATTACTTTGCAACTAAAAGCCCAGACTTAATCACCTGGGTGAGTAAAGACAACACATAGACATTGATCTATGATTGAATGGCCTAAGTGGATTGCCACTTGCAAGGGCCCAGTCAAACGCCAGTTCAATGTAGACTCATGCCTGGGTCTACAAGTTCTGGATTTGGGGAGTGAGATAAAGATCAAGTTTGTTCACAGAATAACAAGAGAAGACTAGCAAGAGGGACTTTTTGGTCACAGTGAAGGCTAGTTGATGGACCGTTAATTCATATTGAATTGTGGGAACCAATATGGTTTAGTGTGTAGGAGGAACAAAGGAGGTTCCTAGTGAGGATTTGTTGAGGAACTGGTTGAGGATAAGTTGAAGGATAAGAAGATTATGATGAAGGACTAGCTGATCATAGAGCAGGATGGCCAAATGACCAGAAGTTGGTGCTGAAGAAATGAAGAGCTGAGAGGATGAACTAACCAGACTAGATGCAAAGGCTGGAAGAGCTGATTTTAGTGGTTTTTGAGAGGAAAATAGATATAAAGAAGCAGTTAAATAATAATTAAATACTGCCTGATTATGATTAAAAAAAGGATTGAAAATCATATAATAGAAAAGATAAAGGAGGGAAAATAATATATAGTTTGTTAGAGCTATAGGTTATTTTAAAAAGAAGGATTCAAGAGGAAATGAGCCAGAAAGAAGCTGGAAGAAGAACAAAGAAACTATGAAGGCAAAAGAGCAAATTTTGCCAAGAACAACTAGGAGAGGTGAAAGAACAAACAGCGAGCAGGTTTAAAGCCACAGAAGGTTGAGAGAACCACAGAGAAACACAGAGAAACGTTGAAAAATTGAAGGGTCAAAATTTGCCTAAGTAAAACATATGTGGAAGCGCTCAAGATTTGCCAGGGAAACATGACAGGAATTACGGCAAACCTGTTTAAAATGCAGAGCAGTTGTTTACCTGGAGCAAGACAGCCTCAGGTTTGAACCAGGGTCAAAGACAGGTCATCCAGGGAAACCTTTTTGGCAATACCGTTGAATTGAGGCGTATGGTTGGCTGCAAGCCAAAGTCTATTTGATCAGTGTTTTGAGGGCTTTAACTTAAGAGTTAAAACCTAAAAAATGAGGAGCAGAAGCAGAAAATTCAGGGCTTTCATTGGCTGAAGTGATTTTAAAGGTTTAATATATTATAGAAGAAGAAAAACAGGATAGTTTAAGCTTTGAAGAACCAGAGTTCTAAGAGAGCTTTTTGGTCTGAAACAAGGGGCTATAAAAGGGAGAGCTATCTGAGACTCTTCAGGGACTGGATAAAGTGGATTACAAAGGCCACAGAAGCTACAGAAGGAGCCAAAGACCAATTATAGGAAGTCAGAGCTGGAACAGACTGCAGGAGCCCAAGATCAGAACACAGGAGCCCAAGACCAAAGTGCAGGAGCTTGAGACAAAAACGCAGGTGCTTGAGACCAAAGCGCAGGAGCACAAGACCAAGAAGCAGGAGCTGAAGACCAAGTACAAGGAGTTCAAGAGATTGATAAAGGACTCCAAGTATTGGCACAAACCCCTCATTATTCCCTATCCCAAGGCCATATATCAGAAGGTTTCTATAGGGATCTTTCTTCTGAGAGTGAATAAAAGCCCATTTCAACCCCTATACATATTTCTGAGATACATTTTCCCTTACTAGAGAATGACAACCCCTTCCAGCTGGTCCCTGGCTACAATCCAGGACACACTTGGGGACTGGTGACCTGGAACCCCACAGCCCTGTTTGCCCATCATGCACAGGCAGCCATCAACCCAAATCCTGTATCAACATTGGCATCTGGAATCAGCCATTTGAGCCATGGGGTCACCCAGAGAGTCCCAAATCCCAAAACAGCCAATCAAATGGCACTGTCTGGTTCTCAAGGCAGACACATCCTGCCTCCAGCCAATTAGCCTGCAAGACGCAGAAATAAGCTAATTACCCATAGATTGTTCTTGAAATGGTTGAAAAGCAAGGGATGCTTATGTCACTTGGGGAAATTGAAGCCGTGATGGGTTTTGCAAAGTCCACTGTGGCTGCAACCCTGTGAGCCCACACCAACTGTGGCACCCTACCAAGAAGAATCCAACTGGTATCAGTTCTTTGACTGAAGGTGAAAAAGCCCATCCCCTAATGATGGCTATTATGGAGTGTGACCCATGGATGCCCCTGGTCCAGGTCTGTTTCCAACTGAGACTCCACAGTATTTTCACCAATAAGAGAATGGTGAATATGTGAATGTATGGAGTTGTGGTTGCCGCAAGACTCTTATCCAAACAGGCTCTCAGTATCCCCATTTTGGTGGATACCAACTCATAAAATACAACCATTATTAATTTTATTAAAGGAAAGGCAATGTGGGCCCGTGATGATGTCATTTTCTTATTGTATGGCAAGATTTTGGCAAGTATCCAAGACTTTGGGGGAAAGCGCATCCAATCTGACATCTACAAGCGTGGCCCAATCCTGTATCAATTTGTTGGGGTTTTGTTGGCAGTTTCTCCATTGGGTGTCAATTATTACTTGGCAATATCAAACACTGCAGATGAGTATGCCTACCAGACAGAGCTCAAGTTCATGCTGGAGGAGTGGACTACCCAAAACACTGTATACACAGTTGTACTGAGTGTGGAAATGGAGCAGCAGGAATGGGCAACCCAAGAAATCAGGGCTGCAGGGCATAGCTGTTTGTCCTACCCATCAACCACGCCAACATGCATCTTGCATATGTATGTCCCTATAATTTTGGTTCTGCACTCAGATGCTTAAAGCCTGCCATCTACAACAAACTATGCATCCAAATTGATAATGGTTATGAGCTTTTCCCTTCTGTGTCTGTCCAGGACTTATTTGATCTCATCATCTTTTATGCAAGTGATAGTGATAAGTCCAGAAAGGACCCCTGCTTCCCCCACGCCAGTCCATCCGTTTTGTCAAGCCAGTATATCTGAAAGAAGAAGAATTTGAGCAATTGAAGCAATCAGCTCTTGCTGCCCCTTCCCAGTCAACAAACCCTGTCTCCCCAACCCCCCGTCAAGTCACCCATGTTCCAACCCTGACTCCCAAACCACTGTCCATCCTCCTCCACCATCTCTGATGCCGTCCCTTTCACAGGCGCAGATGAAGGCAATGTTCATTTTGCCCAGTCCCTCCCCCCTTTTTCCCTTGATCAGTAAAATAAAACTTTTCTTTGTGACAACTTATTAAAGTTGATATTATTTCTTTTTATTTAAAATTAATAATATTTTCTTTTTACATTATCAACATTTCCCATAATTAATACAATGTTGTACATTTTATAAATAAATTAAAATTATTACATAAATATTTTTCATCATCATTAATAAATTAAAGACCATAATTGTAAATATTGCATTATAATATTGTAATTAGACATCAACTCTTGATATTTAGATATTTTGTGCATAACTCAATGCATTTTTTAATAAGATTCATTGTAAACTTGGCCTTTTCCATTATAATTTAATGAAATGGACTGTAATTATATTAGAGAGCCATTAACTCTTAGTACAAATATTGATACATAGTGGATTTTACAGCCTGTATATTTGCCTATTGGTAATAATTCTGTAAACATTTCAGTCAGATTTTGAAAGGTAATGATAATGTAATGGATTAATAAATTACTGTTATTATCATTAATTGGCTGATTTTCTTTGCTGTGGCAATTGTGCATTTTCTGATATTTACGCACTGGTTTCCAATTGGTTGGTTTCACATCCAATCAATTGGAAACCAGTGCATAAATATCAGAAAATGCACTATTGCCACAGAAAAGAAAATCAGTTAATTAATGATAATAAAATTAATTTATTAATCCATTAAATTATCATTACCTCACAAAATCTGACTGAAATGTTTACAGAATTATTACCAATAGGCAAATATACAGGCTGTAAAATGCACTATGTATCAATATTTGTACTAAGCGTTAATGGCTCTCTAATATAAACACAGTTCATTTCATTAAATTATAATGGAAAAGGCCAAGTTTACAATGGACTTTATTAAACAAAATTCATTGAGTTATGCACACAATATCTAAATATCAAGAGTTGACGTCTAATGCAATTTTTACAATTATGGTCTTTAATTTATTAATAATGAGGAAAAATATTCATGTGTTGAGGATAGTACTATAAAAAGTAGTTTTTTGATGTAATTCAAACAAAATTTCAAATATCTACAGCCTAATCAACAAATTAGAGTCAGCCCTCTAAAAGGTGGTTGAGCTTGAACATAAAATAAGGGAAATTTTGGTAAATCAACTGGGAAATGAGGGAAGGGCCTTGGTCCAGCAAAACAAAACCACAAAAAATAGCCTGGTAACAATGATCAACAAAGAACACAAGGAAATAACTTTAAATCTTCAAAAGGAAATACTCAAGCAGTTATATTTCAAAATTGAAAGTTACAACTTGTGTGAATTTGCAAAAACCAATAGAAAGAATACTCAAAAAATCAAACTAATTGAAGGAAATGAAATTTCAAAAGAAATAAACACAAATGAAGAAACCAATCAAATGGAAACAGATGAAAATGAAACACAATCAAGAAGCAGGAGCGCTTCAAGAAATACTGAAATTTATCAAATGAAAATTGAGAGGAAGCACAAGTTGCAAGAAAGATAAGGAAAATCAAACCTAGTGATAAGGAGCGCCTTTTGGAGAAGCTTCAAATATGGAATTAAGAAAGAATAGAAGTATATTTTATTGGATAATACTTTAGACTTATATAGACTTGACTGTGGTGGGGATTTAGTTGGATTGAACTAGGGGTTGGTCATGTGCTAGATGGGTTCAAGCCAATGGATACTTGGACAGTCATGTGATATTGCTTGGTTGCCATTCCCGGTATGTTGCACTGTATATTAAAAGGGCACCAAATTGGGCAATGACTGGATGTTGGGTAGGTTAGCAGTAGCCAGAATACTTGTACATACAGATCCTTGACACTCCCCCTTAAGGGGTTACTCTGGTACATCAGGAGGGGTTTCTGTCTTAACGGCTGCTGTCTGATGCTCCTGGAGTTGTTTGCTAGCTGGAACCAGTCTGGTCAAGTGCTCTCCTTTACTGAGACAGAGACAGGTTCTGTGGTATTTCTTGATAATTTGGTTTTTGGCAATTTGGAATTTTACTAGGTAAGTGTTCTGCTCTGGTCTGTATTTGAGGACACTTTCTGATCCTATGACTGAGTCTAGTTTCTTTCTGTTGCCAGCTAGAATCCAGACAGGGGAGTTGATGGGAAGTGGTTCCTCTGTAGAGGTTAACTTTTGTGTCTTGAGCCTCTTCATTTCAGCTATTTTTGCTTTGAGGCGGATGTGTTGTAGATTTGGTGCTTGCTCTACTGTGGGAGGTTTCCCTGGGGAAATCTTCATGTAGGGCTGTTTGTTGTGGGTGATTATTTCTGGTTTGTACCTGTAGGTTAGCTCAAATAGAAAATAGCCTGTTCCTTAATTGGTGAGGACTTGGGATACTAATAATACATGTTTCACGTATAGTGGCCATGTGTCTGTGGCTTTGCCGTCAATTATTTTCTCTAGGGTCCTGATAAGGCTGCTGTTTAGGCGCTCCACTCTACTGTTGGCCTGTGGCCTGTATGGAGAGGTTGTGGAGTGTTTAATGTTTTTGGATTTTAAGTTATCATTTACTACGTGACCTGATAACTCTGTTGCTCCATCAGTTATGATGTAGTCTGGAGTGCCATAGTTGGCTATGATTGCTTTGTTAATGAAACAGTTGATGGTTTCTTCTTTGTGATCTTTTGTTGCCCAGAAGATGGGCCAGCATGTAGCAAAGTTGATAGCTACAATTAAGAAACATTGGTTTGTCTTTGTTTCTGGGATGGGCCCCACTACGTCTAGCCCCCAAACCTTAAATGGTTCAGGGTCTGTTACTGGGTTGACTGTTGGCTGAGGAGCCTTTTTACTGGTGTATTTCTCACACACTGTCACTTTTTCAGAATATCAACTATATCCTGCTTGAGGTTGGACCACCATACTATCTCTTTTAGTGTGAGGGTTAGGTTGTTAGCCTTTGTATGGCCTAGCATGCGGTGATGTCTTAGTATGGTGTCAACTCTTTGTGCAAGTGGGATGTACAGGATATGTTTGTCATTAATAATTTGATATACTGTGCCATTTGATAAATGGAAGTACTTTTCATTTCTTACTAATGTATTGTGGGTCAGTTGATGTGTTGAGGGGTCTATCCCTTTGGTTTTATACTCAGTGTTGTAAGGTTTGACCAGTCAGGGTCCAGGTGGTCAGGGTGATCCTCTCTAGGCTGACATAGTCTAGAGAGAGCATCAGCTGTGACCAGCTCTGCCCCTTTTTGTACTGGATGTCCAGGTTAAGCTGCTCCAGCAAGGACATCCATTTGGCTTGCCGCCGTGCAAGTGTGTTCTGAGTTTTGAAATAGATTAAGGATTTATGGTCAGTTAGTACTGGAAGTTTAAATGTCCTTCCAGATAAAATCTCCATTTCTTGCAAGCATGGTACATTGCTAGCAATTACTTATTGTGTATTGGGTATCTCTGCTCAGTGTTAGTTAGTTTTCTGCTTTTGTAACATACTGGCAGGAAGTCTTGCTGCCCTGGCTGGCAGATGCGCAGGACTGCGCTAATGGCGGTGTTGCTGGCATCTGACTCAAGCTTGTAGTACCTGTTATTGTTAGGGTATTGCAAGATTGGTGCTTTGATCAGAGCTTTTTTTAATGAATGTAAATTCTTGTCATATTCTGGAGTCCAGATGGATTTCTTTTTGGCATTACCCTTGGTTAAGTCATTGATTGATGTGGTTAGCATTCCGCAGTCTTTGATGTATTTCCTTAGGTAAGCTACCATACTGAGAAAGAATCTAACTTGTTTAACGGAGGTGGGGTGATGCATGTTATTTATGGCTTTTATTTTGTCTGGATCTGCTTTGATGCCACCGTCAGAGACAATGTGGCCCAAGAATAGATGTTCATTTTCCATAAATTGGCACTTACTTGGTTTTTCATAAAGTTTGTGCTTTGCAAGTCAATCAAGTGTCTCACAGACATGTGTGAGGTGTTCTTCTTTGGTTTTTGAGAATATGATGATATTGTCAAGGTAGCATAATGTATTTGAGAGACCATTTAGTGCTTGGTTCATCATAGTGATAAACGCCGTGGGAGTGTTGGTCATCCCAAAGTTTATTACTCTACATTCAAAGGATCCAAATTGTGTACAGAACACAGTCTTTGGTATACCTTTTCCTTTACTTCAACCTGGTTGTACCCTGAGGTGAGGTCAATTTTGGAGAAAAATTTGGCACCTGAGAGTCTTGCAAACAGATCCTCTATAAGTGGAAGAGGGTATTTATTCTTTATTGTGCTTGCATTGAGAGCTCTATAGTCAGTTACTAGACGTAGAGTGCCTTCCTTTTTCTTTAAAAAGATTACTGCTTCCCCCATGGGGATTCAGACGGGTGGATGAAGCCTTTAGCTAAGTTGTCCTCAATGTGTGTTTTGAGGGTTTGGGTCTCCATGGGAGAGAGTCTGTGGAGGGGTGCAGGTTTAGGCATGGCTTTACATAAGTCATTATCATGTTTGACCTCCTGATTGGGGGGGTAGCTTGGTGAGTTCCTCTTTGAATATGTGAGCGTATTCATTTAGTAGTGCTGCAAGTTCTGGGCATTGGATCTTTTGTGTTTGTATGTTATTGAACTCAGTGTACCTCATTATGTGGAGGGTATTATCTTTGGTTAGATGTTCTGAGTTATCTTGGTTTATGACCTGGACAAATACTGTGTCTCTTAGAATGAGGTCATTGGGTTCTTTGAGGATATTAAAATTGACTCTGTTGCGTTTGATTGTCATGGTCTTTGTTTTCCAACATACGCTGGGATTCACTCAGGTGAACCAGTCCATGCCTGCTACAATTTCATAGTTTATGTTGTTCATGACAAGTCCTTTGATGGACGTTTGTATGCCTTGGAGGTCAATTCTGAAGGGAGTTGTTTTGCCTTCAAGTAGAACCTTTGATTTATCTGCCATTTTGGTGTACTTGAAGTTGGATTTGACAACTGGTATTTTGTAATTGGTTACAAAGGATTTGCTAAACATAGTGTGTTATGCACCAGAGTCAAATAAAATTTTATGTGTATGTGATTTGTAAGTGCATGGGTAGACAAGAAGTTGTTAGCAATCTTTAATTTTTAAGTTCATAAAAATGGAGGACTGCGGGACACAGGGAATGCAAGTAGCAAAGTTTGTGCCTTGGTACAATTTCTTGTCAAGTTGGGGGGAGACAGGGGCACTTAAGCCTGTTCCCCCTACTCTTTTCCCTGTTCCTCTTTTTTGAGACCTTTGAGATCAGAGAATATGGGGTCAGATTCATAGTGGGTTTCTACTTCAGCATTGTTAACTTTGGCTGTGTCCTCTTCCTTGGGACGGGAGCGGTTTGCGCTTTGGCTGAAATTGCCATTGTTGCAATTGGAGTTGCTGTTGCTATGATTAGTGTTCTGGCGTTTGTTGCCATTGGAGTTTTCTCTGCCATTGCCGTTTGAGGAGCAATTGCTGTTTCATGCAGTATATTCCATGTTTGCGCGTTTTTCTGCGTGCTTGGCTTTTGCAATAAGCGCAGGCATGGAGGTATTTGCCTCTGAGCGGATGAGGGCAGCGACAGAGGGTTTCATTCTGTTGATGAATGATGCTCTGGTATGTATGTTATCCTCTTGTGCTGGGTTTTGGATCTTGCAATGTATTTTCTCAAATTTGTTGGCGTAAGCTGTGATAGTGGTCTTCCTCAGAAGACCACTGAGCTGTATTGCAATGTCTTGGAGGGATTCAGTGACGCAGAAATTGTGGGTGATGTCCACTTTGAACTATTCCCAGTTGTCAAGCTGGTTGTCAGTTTGTGAGCCAACCAATGTGGCAAACCAGTTAGCTGCGGCCTTGTACAGGCGTTTTCTGGCTTCCTGGACCCATTTTTTGTGGGAAATGCAGCTGGCGCAGAGTTTAGCAGCTGAGTGGTCTAGCCAGTTGATGATGTTTTCCTTGTTTTTACTAAAGAACTTGTCAATACCAATGTACTTGGTGTTGGTAAATTCACCTGCAATAGGTGGTATTGTGTTTGTTTGTGGTTGAAGAGAGCAACTATATTGAATAATCTTAGCGCATGCTTTGGGCATGACCAGTCCTTTGAATACGGTGCATCCACTAGGTATATCTTTGTCAATGTTGTGGGCGCAGAAGTACGTCTTCCAGGTATCCTGGGATGTGGCCTGGTTGAGTACATGAGTGAAGGTGGGTGGGTTTTGGTCAGTCATTTTCTCCTTCATGGGCGTGGTCAAAAACAGTAGCTGCTACCAGTGATAAAGAGCGCCTTTTGGGGAAGCTTTAAATATGGAATTAAGAAAGAAAAGAAGTAAATTTTATTGGATAATACTTTAGACTTATATAGACTTGACTGTGGTGGAGATTTAGTTGGATTGAACCTAGGGGTTGGTCATGTGCTAGATGGGTTCAAGCCACTGGATACTTGGACAGTCAGGTGATATTTCTTGGCTACTATTCTTGGTATGTTGAACGGTATATTGGAAGGGGACTAAATCAGGCAATGGCTGGATGTTAATTAGGTTGGCGGTAGCCAGAATACTTGTATATCCAGACCCTTGACACTAGAAAAATAATGAAGAGCAGCCAACACTCATGAAGTTTGCTGAAGGAGCGCCTGTGGCTGAGAAGGCCACAGCAAAAACAATTAGTAAGTCTTTTTTATGTTTTACTTATATTTACTTTAGTTATAACTAGGAATGGCAACAAGGTTGCAGAAGTGGTGGCTTTTATGCTGAGTTGGCTCTACAGGGGTTACCTATCACTGGTAGCCCCTGTAAAACAAATAAATAAAAATCAAATAAATAAAATAATTCAACTGAATATGAAAAATTTTGCAAATATTGAAGCTAGAGCTAAGGAATATTTACCACCTGTGGGGTGCTTGCCGTGGATTAGGAAAGCATACAAAATAGGAGCAAATATCAACTTCAAAGAGATGAATGAAATTTTCAGGGATATCAAATTAAACTTTAATGAATATATTTATGAAAGTATTCAACAATTCCCATTTGCAAACATTAATAAATATGAATAAAACCTAATAAAAACCAACTTTCAAATAGAAAAATGAATATATCAAAAGTGAAAATTTTAATTAATTATTCAAAGCATTATCAAATAAATTTGGGGACACAGCCCTTGTATATACGTTTAAACCTTTATTTATTTTGTTTGCAGAGGCATGGGGGGGCAGATACAAGTTAGGTGCCTCCTGGTACAATATTCAAATTCAGTCAAACATCCCATATAAACAGATTAGTTCAAGTGTAGAAGAAATTGTGCATGTTCTCCAAAAAATATACTTTCAAAGGATTTACATTGCAGTATACCTAGGAATCCTACTACATTGCATATTAAAAATGAACGTCAAAAAGTTGGAGGATGTACCTATACAACTTGATATATGCCAATTAGCACTAGAACGCCAGAAGATACCACAGGGGTATAGGACAGTCAAGCACGTCCTGTATGACTCCTTTGCAATGGCATTGTTGTATGGGTACTACGTGCCTCCTGAAAAGAATCAACTGATCAATTTGCTTACCTGCCTCCCTTTTATTAAGTGTTTGGCAACCACCAGGAAGCAGGGCGCCACCCCTCTGGCAATCACATCCAGGGTTGTCCACCACATACAGAAGAGTACATGGATCCAGTTAGACGCTCTAACCAGAAAATTTGATTTCAGGGTATAATCCCTGGAATAATTGCATTCCATTTGCAAGTTACATATCCCTAAAAAATTTTATTCCCTTGCAATTTAACTTTTTATTTTTTATTTTTTTAAAAATATTATTATTTAAAAAAATACTTTTTAAATATAAAAAATTAATATTTAAATTTTACTATTTAAATTTTAATATTTAAATTTTAATATTTAAATTTTAATATTTAAATTTTAATATTTAAATTTTAATATTTAAATTTTAATATTTAAATTTTAATATTTAAATTTTAATATTTAAATTTTAATATTTAAATTTTAATATTTAAATTTTAATATTTAAATTTTAATATTTAAATTTTAATATTTAAATTTTAATATTTAAATTTTAATATTTAAATTTTAATATTTAAATTTTAATATTTAAATTTTAATATTTAATAGTTAAATTATACTGTAAATTCAGAACCTAAAGGGTAAAATGCAGGATTGTCATATTCTTTTGCGTGAACTCACCAACTTAATGGAGTAATTTTCATCCCAGAACAACTTACTTTTTTATATAAAAAATGAAAAATATTCCAGTAAGTTGGTGAGTTCATGCAAAAGAATTTGACAATCCCACATTTTTACCTTTAGGTGCTGAATCTCCATTAATAGAAATATATCTAAATATATTATAAGACAATAGTTATAGTTGCAAACACGTCAAAAATAAAAAAAGAATTAAAAATGTTTTTATTTACTAGCTCATTGATTACAGGTTTCTTTATTACATAGTTAAACATCAAAAACTGAATTTATCTGCAACAAACAGTCTGTGCCACTTATGTTATAAACAAGTGATTGTTTAGAACTCAAATTACTTTTTTCTTGTAATATGATTTGATGAATAGATTTTCTATGTTTGATCTGCGTAATAAGTACTAATTAGTAAGAGCTACATGAAAATCATTGGTTTTTATGTTGTGTGGCTATAGTGGCACTGAAATATTAAGGAACAGATGATGACTTGTGAGGTCTGATTTGTGGCTTAAAAAAGCCAAAGTACCAACAAGGATTCACAATTGTTTAAATAAAATTAATCTATTTCTATCTTTTTAATTTTTTTATTTGTTAACTCTACAGTCAATACACTATTTGGTAGATTATAATAAAAAAGACATATCTCTGTATCTAGAATAATTAATTTTAATTATATTTTTTACTAATTCTTATATGTCTATAATACAATCAAACATCAGGTCATTATATAAATAATAGTTTTTGAGTCCTAAAAAAAACAGAATAAATAAAAATAGAAACAAATAAAACCCAGAGCTCCTATTTATCTGATTGACTCAGAGGCAAGGGCTTTGGGGAGGAAGGATTCAGAGTGCTTGTAAAAAGCTGCCACCACATTGGGTAACATTGAAAATTGGCTGATCTCAAGAATGTTGAAGAGATCCTTGGTGTCCTGAGGGAGGCCTTGTTTCACCTTATTCTTGATCCAACCAAACACCTCCTCAATTAGATTCAGAAATGGAGAATAGGGCAGAAGGAAGAGGAGTCTCATTGGGCAGTCAGCCAGGTGGTGGCTGGCCAAATGGCTATTTTTATTGATGGGCGGGACTTGGACACAACCAGATCCACTTTGTAGAGCCTGACATTAACAAACACAACAATGTTGGTTGTGCCCCGGCAATTAATCCAAAGGTACTCCTTGACAGCTCAGAGAAAATCATGAGAAGTCTCGCTATTGTGGGAACCCTTGATCATTTGGTATTGGTCCAACCCTTGAGGACCAAGAAGCACAACCATTGAATAAGTCTTGGAACAGACAGCTGCACAATGGGCTACGCCATCCTTGGACCCCTCTCAACCCACCCATGCCTAGACCTGAGTGAGGAGAAAAATGATGGCTGTTGATGTAGAAGAACTATATATTGCCAGTCTTCTTAAGGGCCAGATATGTCTTGGCATAAATGTGTTGCTCTTATATTGTTTTCTTGCTTTTTCTATTGTACAGAGAAACTCTGAGGACCTTCCAAGAGAAGCCCAATTTGACCATTGCTTTGTATACAAGGGTTTTGGAGACAGAAAGCCCAAACTCTGTGGCAAGCATTGATTGGATGGAAAGTGAGTCCAGGTGGCAATCCTTGGTAACCCACTGCTTGATTGCATTGATATGAACGGGCAGAAGGAGTTTGGGCTGCCGCTTAGCCTTGGTGGATTTGGCAATTTTCCCGGTGGTGCCATATTTTTTTGTTTATGTTGCCAATATATCTGGATGTGACCCCAAATTGGGACACAATATCACAAACTGCCATTCCCCTGTTCAAGCGGTTGAGGAGAGCTTTACCCTCACTATCTGTCAACTGACGCTGGCCCTTGACAGGTGCCGCGGCATCCTGGCTGGCAGACTCAACACAGGGGATGAGGACCTTTGTGTAGAAGGTGGGATCACTCTTGGTTGTGCTGGCACCATCAATGGTGGCATATAATACAGGCACATATGGCTCTTTGGTGGTGGTCAATGGCTCATATGATGTATCAAAGATGCAGGGGCAAGAAGTGGCAACTCTTGGATCAAGAGTGTGGGGCCAGGTGACAACTGGGTACAAGGTGGGGGTGTATGTAACCCCATTATTCCCAATGACCTTTGTATAGAAGACTTTGGTTGCAGGCCTTGAGAGCAGCTTCTGTCTTGGATTGAGGCTACTGTTCCTGGCTTGAGATGCGGGAGGTGGTTGGCTGGTGCTGACACCCTGGGAGGCCTGTGTGTTGGCATGACTCCCCTTGAGTTGGGTTCTGGGTCTGTTCTTGGACCCTCTGGGACGCCCTTGTGGACAGGCAGCCCCGCAGGCTGGTGCAGGAGCTGGTTGGAAATGTGTTTGACGGTCCATAAAAAATATTTTAGATTAAATATAAATTTATTTGGATTTATTGGTTTAGTTGTGAGTAGTTGTTTTCTCTTGATTTAGCCTTGAATAGTAGCAGATTTTCTATATCTGTGATTTGAAGTGTATAATATTGTATCCTTTCCAGTTTTGGATGATTTTAAAGTTTAATAACTTTTTATGTCTAAACATGGTTATCAATATTGAATTTTTCATTTGATTTTAGTAATGGTGGAGCTTCTTTATATGTTGGTGTTTTCTAGTGTGCTTACTGTACATTCAATTTGGATTCCAGCTCCCTCAATTATTATTTGAGTTTACTAGTGACATTCAAAAGTGATTTAAAATTTTGTTCTTGGATTTGACAATCCCGCAATTTCAAAA
Source organism: Entomophthora muscae (assembly GCA_014839935.2). Classification (NCBI taxonomy): domain Eukaryota; kingdom Fungi; phylum Entomophthoromycota; class Entomophthoromycetes; order Entomophthorales; family Entomophthoraceae; genus Entomophthora; species Entomophthora muscae. The sequence goes on from QTSX02001633.1 coordinate 143,030, forward strand.
AACATAGTAAACTTAATGAAAATGGTTGATGGATTTGAACACTTCAAAATTGATCCCAGTTAATTCATTTTGTCCATTGGAAATATGCAGTTTGACTTAAACTTTGCAAAGTGTCTATGAGTTCCTGCATTTTCAAATATTCAAATAAATACTCAAAGAATTCAATTTAATTAAAAAAATACCATCCTGCAAAAGTGATTTGAAATTTGGACCAATGTTTTGACAATCCTGAATTTTTACGTTTAGGTTCTGAATCTACAGTATGTGCAAAGATTTAGTCAGTTTTGCTTTTGATTTTGGAAATTCTTTG